>DWTU01000985.1:0-14492 GCA_018251515.1 Cecropterus confusis
CACTTCACCGATTAAAAATGTTTCCTTTGGTTGGTATTTTTTTTAAATTCGGAGAAAATCCTAGTGTGGTAGAACCAGTGTAGTTAGCCGGGGGAGGTACCACCGCCACACTTATTTTTAGTGTGAAGCAGTTTTTGCGTTTCGGTGGAAGGGTGTGGTTGCCGGCTCACTTTCATATGAGCGACCATCTTAGTCCTCGCGGATAGCAACGCATCTGTGAAGGAATTTAAATAGAACCCCTTTTCTATCTGAAGTTACTTATGAATGTCCTTGGGTGGCAGTAACCACTTACCATCAGATAGACTGCATGCACGTTGGCTGCTACAGTTTGATAAAAAAATAAAAACATTTTATATATTTTTGTGCTTGTATGTTGCATTCAATTAAGCAAATGAGGTTGCAAAGGTGTCAGAATAATACACAGGCATTTCAATTTCATTCATTTGAATAAATATTACAAGTAGAGCAAATATATCTGAAGGTGAACCAAAAAATATAATAGAAAATTGTGAAACCCAGCAAATATAGCACAACACTTTCTAAATAGAGGTCGAGTACCTACTCTCTTTTTAGTAGTTAGTATTGTACCAAGAACGGTACAATACTAGCTATGAACTGTGACTGCGCGTGCGTAACGTTTGTTTAGGTGGTAAGACTATTTGTAAATAGAATACGGTAGCACCATTACCATTCTTTTTCTATAAGATTGAACTAACAAACAAGAATGCAGGCCACTTGATAGTATATGGTCACTGCCGCCCATGGACATATAAATAACCTCATATATGACAGAGGTTCCATTGCTACTCCCGAGAACTAAGATGATCGTCTCATGTAAAGATGAGCTTGCGATCATACACAAGAACGGCTTCAAGCTCGATAGTTGTGGGGTACCTTCCTGCTTGCTTGCTACCTTGGTTTTGTTGAAATATGCAATATTTTTCATTAAGATCATGGAGCATTTCAAGCGAAGGCCATTGAGCGTTTCGGTAAAAAAATTTGAATGTTGACTGACGTTCATATGAAGTGATCGACTTTAGATAGGACGGCTTTAGATAGGATAGATATCACAGATGTTCATAAGCAAATGGGCAATAACCATGGGCATATATAAGGAGGGAGAGATTAGAGGGTCCGGAAAAATGGACTCCCCTTTAACAATCTATGAGGTGGACTACATGCTCGTATGTTACATCCATCCTATGAAAAGTCAACTTATGTTTGAAAATTCCGATTGAAATTAGACCGAAATATGTTAACCCGTACAGACAAACTTATTCATAAGCCGGCGATCCAAATATAAAATGATGTTTCAAGGTTGAGTATCTGTTGCAATATCAGCACCATTGGTGTTCTAAAAACGCTGCACTTGATTAAAAGTGTAGCTGTCGTAGTTTTATGGTGTTGTAAGGTACGCTTACAAAAGACATTTCAATTTAGTCTTCAACGGGAGCAATGCATCTCTAGCATACCTTAAGTAGATCGTCAACTTTAAATGATTACATATTTCAATGAGATGGAAATCCTCACCAATGTGGCAACGCCGAACCTTTTTCTAGTGTGAAGCAGTTCTTGCATTTCGATGGAAGTGTGTGGTTGCCGGCTCACTTATATGTCCGACCATCTTAGTCCCAGGAAAAGCAACTAACCCGTGATTGCTAGTTCAATATTTATTTACACTGAGTAAAATGTTTGTAGCTACTCCTAATAACTTATCGGCTAGCGGCTTATAAAGTGACGATTACTTACTAGAAACGGACAAACATTTTACATCTCTTTAATAATCACGCGTTTTAAGAAACTTTTCAGACTCCGAACACATTTTTGTAAAGCGTACGTAGAAGTGCACCATTTACCGTCAACCCATATTGTCCCACTGCTGGGCACGGGTTTACTCTCAGATTGAGAGAGCTTCAGGCCATAGTCCACCGCGCTGGCCAAGTGCGAGAGTTGGTAGACTGTGCACCATTTACATTAGGTAAAATCTTAAATCACTTGCATGGTATTTTGTGTCGAAATTGTCCTGTAACAGACAGGCGGACAGAAACGTGAACTGTTAATAAAACATCGTTTAGGTATATACTACCATTTAAATTTAAAATAAAAATAATTATTACGTATTTTTATCTTTATTAAACATGCAGTATTTTATTATGTTATTAATAATAATAAAAACTTAATAAAAACTCTGATAGTGTCTTAACATATCGCGTATATACGCGATATGTTAAGACACTCTCAGAGTGTAAAGGTTAGAATAACATTTAACGTGATTATGATGTTTTCTTACACATGTTATTAAAAGTGTTATTAAAAGTGTTCTTACAAGTGTTATTAAACGTTCCGTTGAAATAAGAGTGCAGATTGTGTAGAAAAAAAAATAAGATTTTTTGTAATCCTTTTGCAATAAAAGTAGCAAATGGGTTACCACTTGACATAAAAAGATCATTGTATATGGGAATTGCTTGGTTTGTTTTTTATAGGTACTAAGCTGGAACTTTCCTTTTATGTCTTTGAGGAATAATTAAGTTCTGTTAAAAACAGCTTCATATGTAGGGTACACAAAAATTGAGATAAAATATGGACTTAATCTATCATTGATCCAAAATAACTCATAGTCAAAATATACTGAAATTTATTTCTCACTACATAGTTGCCCGCGGTTTCGGCCGCGTTTTAAAACAATTAATTAATTTTAAAACAAACGTAGTAATCTTCGATGCAATTTTAGCAACCCAGACGAACAGACAGATATAAAATCTAAAATAAATTCTAGTATCAATTATTCTCAGTTATTCAAACAATAATTTTGCAAATATACGCGATGTAAATTCTCGTTGAATTTTCACTTTATTATATGTATGGATTACTAAATGTTTCCAGCACAAACTGGATAAATATATCATAAAGCGAGGCAGCGAACTCTACCCTCATCCTCCCGAACCATTATGTACCAAATTTCTCAACTCGCTAACTCGTTGCAAACTGAGTTGCCCTGGGAGTGAGTTTGTACTCTAAAAAGCATATTTGTATACATTACTTAAGAAGAACGCTTTGTTCTCCGTAATTACGGAAAGTTCATTAATGTTTAATTTTACATTTGCACATCCCTACGTTGTATGTTATTTAGAGCACTATAGGCAGAATGAGGAGCGTTTAAGAACAATAGATAAATAATAATCTACTTACTAATAGTTTTAGGAATCTGAAAATAAGGTGTAATAAATTAAATAAAAAGATTTATTGCATTACATTATATTTTGATTAACAACGTTTTCTTTTTAAACTGAGCTAGCAAACGATCTGTTGCCACTCTTGAGGACTAAGATAGTCGCCGACAATCACAGAACATACTTTAAGTAACATACTTTAAGTATGGATTACGTCGGTGTATGATTTTTTATTGTAAAATTATACTTATTTTTTCGGTGTACCAGACTTTTTGCTAATACCCATAGTATTAGGAGTAGTTAGTATTCATATAGTTAGTATATGTATAGCGCTTCCTACTAATACTTTTCTATTATATAATATACCTTGCGAAGTGTTAGTAAGTTATTGACATTAAAAAATAATTCTAAATCACATCAACTTATGTGTGAATAATTTAACATAGTTTATGTTAGTTATTAATTGTTTCTTCAATTGCTTATTCTACCACTGAGTGATTTACAATATGCATCAAGATAGGCAGAAAAATCTAATTTTAATTGATTATGATTATTCTGTTAGAGATCTACCTACTAAATCAAATATTTTTGAATTGATCCACTCAATTCTACTACAACATTTATACCAATACGCCATACTTATAGTTGCCGGAAGTATAGAATCGAAAAAGCCACTTATATTAAGGACATTTTTAACACTACGTAACCCAACCTTTACAAGTTTCAATTGATGTAGAAAATGGGAGCAGGAAACCGAATGTCAATAAATAACAATCGGCGAGCCAATCCAAGTGGTAGACATTACACGAACGTCGAAAAGTACCTAATGAAAAACCAGTAGTTTCACAAGTCCTTACTCAATCCCCGAGACAATTCGATAGTGCCAACGAGTCATTTAGTTTGCACGTCCGACAAACACATCAATCACGGTGATTCTGCTGAGACGGGAATTTACGCAAGCTTATTATATCGACCACACACAGTAGAGCCTCCAAAGATTACGCAAGGGACTTCCTACGTGGTTTTGTGAAGGTGTCGATTACATTAGGCGATGAGAAATAGGACATTTTAATTAATATGTCTGGCGACTTTAACGTTTACACTGGGGTTGTAACGGAACTCCGCCTCCGTTACTGTGTACTTTCCACAAAAAATGTAAATTCCGCATCCGCCTCCGCAAAATTTTTGCATAGTTTTAACGCAGATTTATTTACGTTGATCTTGACATAAAACGCGCAAGAAGGGACGCGGCTGCTCGACTACATGTTGCAACTATATGAATATCTTTATTGTGATAGAGATATAAAATCAAATATAAAGGTTTTTCTCCCATATTTCGTACTTACTTATCGGCGCCATCAAGTACTAAGTGAACAATTATTTAGTGACAGCCGGTACGGAAGGCGACATATCCGCAAAGCTGTTCATGAATATAAGTTTATTCTTCTTAATTTTAATCATTAGTAATTACTTAAATTTCTATAAGAACTGTATTATGTAAAGTTCACCTCCACCTCCTTCTCCGTTAACCTCCGCATCCGCGCAGGTGAACCTCTTACCTTCCGCATTCGCCTCCGCTAAGATGGCCTCCGTTACAACCCTAGTTTACACATACATACTCCTAGTCTTTTAAACGAAAGAGATGTTATTTTTTTTAATTAAATTTCAAAAGTCGTCATATAATTATTGTCCCACTAGTGGGCATGGATACCCTCTCAAAACGAGAAGGTATTACGCCTTAGTCTAACGCGCTCACCAAGTGAAAATTAATAGACTTCGCACACGTTTCACAACGTTTTTATTTCTTTAAACAACTTCAGATTAATTCACAATGTTATCAATTATCATGATTTAAGGAAAAAAATGTGGTGCTTGCCTGAAATTCGAACCTCGAAACATTAGACCATCTACCATTAACATTTTACATTAAGATTTACAAAAATACTACTTTAAAATTTGCACGCATCGGTGACTTTGGGCAGAGCCATTATTTTGTTAAACGGATTTCAACAAATCAAATCGCAGCCCGCGTTTCCATAGAGTCTTCAATCCACTCTGAGGATGTCTAACGATTCGTGAAAACGGGTGTAATTAAATAAAAGTACCCAAACCGTTCGGCAAGAGTGGCACACACAGATTACGATGATTTCATTAGATTGGAATGAATGTTAAATTGGTGACGACAATTTTAAATTTAATTCCAAGTTTACATCTTTCTGGAAAGTATTTGAACCATCTCAAAAACGAGATTAAAAACCTTTGACATCCACACACAGTATACAATCTATATCTGTATATATCAGCGCGATGGCCCGATTTACAATTAATTTGCATGGATGTATCTTATTTAACTGGTCAGTCTATAGGTTACTTTTGATTCCGATATTTTGCGCTATTTAAAGATGGCGACTACTTTAGTGACGTCACTGCATACTTTGGTTTCAGACTTTCATATTTCTATTTTAAATGAAAAGAGAACGCTACAAATGGCAAACTTTTGATTGCATATACGAGGTTAACATTTAACTTTTCATGTACCTCAGGTTAGCGAGTAAAACCTAATTTTTTTTGTCACGTAGCGTAGCCCGGGTACTTCAGCTATTAATTAATAAAGGAGTTGTGTTGGATTTAATGATTAGTTCTTCGTATGTCATCTAATCAGTAAATACATAATCACCCTCGATTCTAGATTCAGAAACTTAGTGTGTGATTTCATTATAGGTTGGCGTTTAGTGTAGTTAAGATAACTGTATAAAAGGCATGTACCTATGGCGAAAGAGATGGTAAAGAAGACATCCTGACCCCCCCCCCTTCCCCTCCACATAAGGCAATAAAATCATCAACGAGTCGTGTGCAATTTCGAAATAGACAAAATCTTTCACCACAAACTAAACCCAGACGGAAATCGATAGTAATTAAATAGACAATCCCAAATAGCAGGCAGTAATGACGACCGGTCCATACGTTATAACGACCTAGCGGCCGTAATACTCTTGCTTTCAACAAGCGGTACCGCGGCCGTACGCGAGTGACCCGCATTTGAGATGTGTGTGTGTATAATTATGTCGATTTGTACTCAATGGCCAGTAACTAGTACCGAAGGTTCTGGGGAGTTCTTGTATATTATTTGAATATTATTCAAAATGTTTCGCTGGTTGGATTGAATAATAACATAACACAAAAACGATTCATTTACAAGAGTCAGGTAGAAATTAAACAATGTATTCAGGTATTGTATTGTAGGTTCAAACTTTGTAATAAATGAATTAAAAAAAATATTTAAATAATTAAATGACCACTAACCACGGTTAATGCAGTTTTAAAATTATTGTAGGCCTTTTGTATTGTATCTTTAACTTAAGATTTACAAATTGTCTGGTTATTCATGTAAACGTTTACGTTCATCTTTTATGAATTTGTAAATGTGTAATTTTTTTACATTTGAAATTTGTATACACATTTATACTCTCAAATTTACATTTACACTCTCTAAATATGTCTTGCAATCACACTTTACACCTCAAAGTTGAATTCAAACTCACTTTGACCGTCAGTTTATCTGTAAAACTCGTTGAATCGAGCAATTTTCATCCCGATCGTTTAATGGGAGTCCGTCGTGCATCCACTTTCCGGAAATAGTGTACGTTATGGCTCGTGCAATAATATGTAGCTAGTTAAAAGTTTCCGGCTGCGACGGCGGACGGAGAGTTAATTAGCAAGTCCAGCACGCTCGGGGTATGGTGCAAGTTAACAGAGACAAGCGCGCTTGGATCACAAAGCACTCTAAGTACTAGTAAAGGCAAAGTCTGAATTACAGTATTTTTTGTCGGTACGATTTTCGTGTAACCTCTAAAACATTTAAGATATCTACATGCATAGTATATGTAAATATAATCAATACATACACACATTATATAAATATAATGTTAGTGTTAAATTATATATGTTTCTATATTTAGTAATGATGACTTATGATACAATTACTCATTATAACGAGCTTTCATTACATATAGTTTCGCCTATTATGGACAGAATAAAGTAACATTAAGAACCTAAAATCGCTACACAATCGCTTATAACTTGCACCAAAATGTGTACTACATCGATATATTAGTCTGGTGTCTCTCGGCGGCTCTGTAAATAAGGATGTGCACTCTGCCGCCTGTGCCCGTCACACGGGCTGTGTTAGACTACACTCGGTTCCCGCATTTAGAAATACTGAACTTTGATAATCTTGTTAATTCCGCTGAATTTTGTATTAATGCGTTCTTGTTACAAACTTTGATTATAAATGCACGTTGATCTGATGAATATTATAGAGAGTGCTCAAAATGAGCTTACTTAGTTTTATCTGGACTTTGTATCAGATAGGTACATATGTGGTATATAAAATAGTATTTTTTCACTGCTGATCAGCTAAAATACTTCTATCAAGCACCACCCTGCCTCATATGTATTGAGAGATAAATGAGATGGTGCATTCATGGTTCCCTGGCCAGACAGACATCTAAATTATAAACTTACCTATATCATGTCACAGGAGTAAATCCTAGTGTAGGGCTATGAGTGTAGAAAACATTATTAGTATCTATACATTTTCGTTGGTTAAAAAGTTGAACTCCTGAAGAATTTTCATTAGCGCTTCTGCAAACGGTGTGATAAAAGCCCACGTGACGACCCACGTGGTGGAGCGGTCACCATACCGGTCTAACGCACAGTGGGTCCCGGATTCGATCCCCGGCTAGACGGACATCTGAATGATGAGTTTAGATTTCTGTTCTGGGTCTGGGTGTTTGTGTATTCGTTTTTCATGTGTCGTTGTGTGTCCATGGCACCCACGTCACTGAAGAAAATCCTACTGTGGGGCTGTGAGCGTAGATAGCGTTTATGTTTATGTTTATGTTTAAAAGCAGACTTCGGCAAGTATTTTATCTACACATCGAATAAATATCACTGTCACCATTTTGGACACACCCACTAATAGGATAGTACTTTGTACATCAAATTTGAATAGCAAATGAGCACGCAGCTTGCTTGATGTTAAGTGATTACTACCGCCCATGATTATGGGCGGTACTGATCGATTTCACCAATTTCCTTGTTGAACGAAGTCAAACAGGGTATCGTACCTAAAATTGATAACAAATGCGTACTTAGTATTGAGGACTAAGGTAAGATGAAAAAAATTAATCTCTTCCACAACCTTTCAACCAGAAAGTTACACTTGTGTAAAGCAGTAACAGTAGCATTAAAGAGTTATCTCGTCAGTCCATTATTGTCCCAATGCTGGGCATGGGTGTTCTATCAAAATATGAGTATGAGTCCACCGCGCTGGCCAAGTGCGAATAGTTAGACTTTACACACGATTGAGAACTTTTTTTTTTTAGAGAACACTCGCGTTTGGTTTCCTCACGTTGTTTTCCTGCATCTTAAAGCACAGACAAAATGTTTAATACGCACATCATTTTAGAAAAGTCATCTCGTACCTGGGATTCAAACCTCGGACCATCGATTGTGTGGCCGAGTCTTAACTATTAGGCTATAACTTCTACTTAAAATTGTTTCCGTATACAAACAAACCTTCAAGAAGCACTGATGGTACAAACTGAGATCATGTGGCTTTATTAAATTTTATCACTAAGTAATAAGCGAGCCGATATCCAGGGCAGAGCGGAGCCCGTTATTGTTATTATTTGCGGTCCGAGAGAAATGGCCGGCGTCCAGGTATGGCCGGGTATCACGATAACTATCGTTATTATACGAAAACTGAGCCAATTGCCTATTACTGTCACGGCGCCGGATAAAGGACCGTTTCGTGTGCGGTGACCTTAATGTATATCTGCGATCGTTGTAACATATTGTTTTCAGCTACAGACCTAACTTTTATTTGAGCTGAGGCAGAAACTTGATTATGGCGCCCTTATCTTGTTTAAGTCGATAGTCGAAAAAATTAACTCAACAAACGTTGTCCAATACGTACTTTTGGCGTCCCCTAACGCTTCCCGTTACTCACTCACGTCACTTATTTAAACGGGAGGAAGCTACACAATCACCAAAGACAATTGTGTTGCTTCTTCTGTAAGCAAGAAAATCGCGCAGCAGATTTTGCTGCTCTCCAAAACTTAAATTTGACGTCCCCTGATGCTGGCGCTAGGGTTGAGCCTCCCCACTTCCCTCTCATTAGATCCGGAAGCAAAGAAATTGTTTTTATATAATCTCATGTAGCATAACTACATACCTATCTACAAAAATAATGCGACCGATGTTCTTATGTAGGTATACTCCTCCTTTGTGATTATTACTTCTTATTTCAGGTCAGCGAGCTTTTCCTTTACCTTTAATGCGATTTACGACTCTAATCTCAAACCTCAGGCCAATGTTAACTAATAGATTAGCACCGCTTATTTTAAAGGGGTATAATAAACAAATTTTTAGTCTTATACTATCTCGGAATTGGTCCATTTTAATATCTAGCGGGTACTCACGATATGCGGTTTTTGAATTCTTTATTGCTGATTATGAGACCGCAGTCTTCGCTTTGACCACGATCTATGGAACTGGGTCGAAATGTCGGAAATAAAAGAATTAAAACACCGCATGTCGTTAGAACCCATGGTGCATTAAAAAAGCTGATTATTCACCGACAGTAACAACAAATCCATTGTCAACTTGAAATAGCGTTCTTGTTATTTTTACAATTAGGTAATTAATAGAAGGTGTACCTATGTGTGGTTTATATGGTCCACGTCCGCGTGAAATGCCGCCAGTGACCACTTAACATAAGGTTGTTCTGTTAATTTACAATTTTTTATTTGATAAATTATTTATGTATTTAAATTTAAGTACGTTGTAGTTATTAATTACGAGATTTATCATCTCAGTTATGTCTTAAAGCAATCAATACCAAGTTTATTGGTTAAATCATTAAGAGCCACGTTCAATATTTAACGGTGCGGTTCTAAAAACGCCGTAACTGTACCTTTAATTTACGGGCCGATTCGCACTTAACGATTGTACTGGATCTGTTGTTCGAGTCACGCGTCACATTTTTCAATACATGTACAATTGTACATACATCGATTCATGTCCATTACAACTTTCTCTACGCACACATCAGTAGGGTCCAGCCGTAACGTACTTGGGCATACTTAAAACATTCTTCGACGCTGAATCATATTGTTTTTTTTTTAAGATCGAAGCAGCACCACGTGGTAAGTAACTGCATACCTATTCATGGTAAGCAGTGACTTACCAGGTGGAGCTGCTATGGTGCTGGTGTTGGTAGATATTCATTCTATACCACTTCAAATAACATAGGGGTTTTATTAGAAGTCAGAACAGATGCAGTACTACTCCCGAGGAGGTGAGGATTAAGATGGTCAGCTCATATGACATAAAAACTGCTTCACATAAGAAATGTTATCAATAAATTAACGAAGACTGTACATTTGAACATCATCGACCTATTTCAGTCCTATTGCTGACCACGAGTCAGTTTTTAGAGTGAGAGCTTAAGCCGTCCACTACAGAGGACAAACTGATAAAAATGCTTAGAAAGTCTATCTACATGCCTTTGTAATTTTTTTTGGAGAGCTGACAATTATTTGTAAAATGAAAATGATTGTCAGCTCCCTAATTTCCTACACATACACGATAATTTCCCATACCGGTAAAGGGAGCTCACAAGCTCACAAAAATCATTTGTAATTTCACACGATAATTTCACATATCGGTAAAGGGAGCTCACAAGCTCACGAAAATCATTTGTAACTTTACACGATAATTTCCCATACCAGTAAAGCAAGGGTAATCCCCATTCGGGGAGACCTATGTCCATCAGTGTACGTCAAGAGGCTGATGGATTGATAAATAATTGTAATACACTTATGGATTGCAAATTGAACCCAATTGAGTAATTTAAAATTACAAAAACTGCAATGGTTATGAATTTTCACAAAGCTATTACAGTAAGCTTCTTTTAAGTACCAAGAACAGAATTAGCCGTTTAACGCAATGTAAGTTGGTTAAGTACGCGGCGATTATTTAATTTTGTAACAATCCGTAATCGGGAGCTTGTGCAATGCAGTGGAGACCGGCGGCGATGTGACAAAACACATCTGTCACTTGACCGGTGATCCACTTGCGGTCCATGCTGCCTTCGCAGTACTTGACTGGCAAGTACTTGATACCTACTTGACTGCTCACTTAATTATATCTCGCTTGAATTCTGCTATTTTTGCGTAATAACAGCAACGTCCACGTACACCAATTACCTAACTAACCACAAGAACTTACTACATTGAAACAATAAATGATGTATCTGGTGTCGGTGAACCTTACTTAAAAATAAAAAAAAAAAAGTTTAATGTAATGCTTGTAGTAAAAGAATAAGTTCCTTAGAACTACTGGTATCATATTACTCTACTACTGTTGACTTTTGTCCTCCTTTCTTTCTTTAATGCAATTAACTAGTATTTATTATTCAATTACTGTTTCATAAAATAATAATTAAAAAAAAAAAACAAAGTACGAGTGGTAAATCCCAGCTGAAAAACTAAATCCGAAATAGAGACTCATCTAAATCCTGTTAACAGTAAGGAATCGTCTTGTTCTCTCAAAATTAATAGGCAGCAACGACCAGTATGCAACTTCCTTAGACAACACATAACAATCTACCACATCAAAGCCGGAATACGATAGCAATTTACAATTATTACATGTATAATTTTGCACTTAATGATGCTACTAAGAATCTGCAACGTCATAAAAATCGTGCGTTATTAAACTTAACGACTACTAACATAACTGAGCATACAGTGAATAGCGAATACTTGGGACAGGAAATATATATGAATTATATTGGTATGATTAAGGCGTTAATTAATACATTGAGTATTAAGAAAAAAATTCAAATTCAGCTATTATTACTTGCTTATATGTTATATTAATGGAACTTAATATTATCCCTCTTTTTATTTCTTTGTTCATAATAATGAACACTTGACATTTAATTATTATATATAACTTTATTATTGTACAAAAGCTCATAGCTTAATAACCTGCTCAAATTACCAAATCAAATAGTATCAATTTTTAGTACAAATAGTAATGTCATAAGCGTTACTTCAATATCGTGATATTTGTATTATTTTGCAAATCGCAACGAAACCCACAACACAAATCGGCGCTTTAAGTCTGGCGTTATTATAACACTCCTCGAACGATCATATATTTTCGCACAACAAACGCAGCCAACAACGCCAGACGTATCACCTCAGCCAGACCATAAAGCAAGTACTCGCGCGAGCTGCTCGCGTGACGAACAATTCAAACGCGCGTGCACCGCTCTCCGTCAACTCAGTTCAAGCCGCACATCAATTACTCCGCCACGCGGACCGCTATAAATTGATTGCTTCCAGCTCAACGTGGCTCAACCTCTCTTTATTTCATTCTTTGCATCCGCGACACACACTATTGTCCGGTATGTACTTACACAGAAAACCCATCCACTCAATGTCCATCGGAGTAATGATACTCCAACTGTTGATTCTGTTTACTTTGTATTGAGTAGCAGGAATAGAACATATATAGAAACAAATAAAAGAGCATTTATGTCAATTTTAATAATGGCCCTTTTCTTTTAGTCATAAATATACACGGCACCAACGCGTTGAAGTCGGTATGCCAATATGTAACAATTAATGATTTCAACGAATTTAACTATTACCTTGGAGAACTTTACGGAATTGCTTGGATTCATAAGGCCTTCCCTAATAAGTTTTTTTGCCAATATTCACCCGGCATGCGTTTTGATGACCGCAATAGGTGTCGATGTTACTCAGGAAGGTGCTGCTGCACATCACCTAGATTTTGTCTCTTAGACATCCAAGGGAAAAAAGGGAAAAAGTAAAATTATTCACGATCGATACTGCACATCAAGATAGATAGGTATATATAGCTTAAAACGCATTGGAAAATATAATTACGAGCCCACGCTCCTTAAGCTATAAATACACGCAAATTGTAAACACCATCCGGCCCAATCAATAAAATGGCACTAAATATAGCCTATACCTATTAATCAGTTGAACTCATGAATCTTTTAAAGTTTGACTCATTAACAATTTTAATATGCCTTCATAGATTGGTACAAAGTTTCGGCTCCTGTTTTACTCGAATAAAGCCGTCTCGTAAATTTTGGTAAAATCCCAGAGTATTAAAATTTTTAAAATCTTATCGACCTGGCGATATTCGTAAAATAAACACAGATGTGAACTAGGAACAAATTAAAACAATTTTATATATTATTTAGAATGGTCATCATATATTATTTAGAATGGTCTATTTACTAGCTAGCTACTACTAATTGGATATCCATATTGTCGTGATAATAAAAAAAAGTCATCCCTCCTCCCCGTTTTTCACCTATTTTCAGCACCATTTTCTTTTTAATTATATAGCCTATATCACTCTGAGATGATTCTAATGATATGTCATACTTCACAATCCGTTAAGCCGTTTGGACTGTAGCGCGTGCCAAAGAAATGGACACAAACATACATACATATCATGGACATATCATGGACAAACAAACATACATACATATCATACTCGAATACATTGCCCTTCTTCTGACGCAGTCGGTTAAAAATAAAATGAAAGTAAATACTCATTTGAACCACTGCTATAAAGTTGGATATAACGAATAATATCAAACAGAAGCTGCAGTTGAAAAGATACTCGTAACCAATCTGCACTACCTATTGTTAGCAGGCAATCTCTTACACTTACAATCACGACCTTACAACATACCCTGTATACGCATGGCATAAAACATAACTAGGAACTGTGACCTACTAACGTGAGGCTGAAGAAATAACTGATAAAAAATATTTTTTCATCACACGCATAAAAGCCTTTTTTCGGTATCATTGAGAAGTATCCGATATGTTAGCATTTTAAAATAAAGGTATGTAGCTATCTATACTTGTGATATTTCTAATACTGAATGCACTTAAGTTGCTATTAATTGAATTGAACTTTTTTAACGACTTTTATTTGGAGGTCTAAATATTACTTTTAGTATTAATCTCAGTTATTTATTTATCAAAATTTTAGTGTTACAATTATTTTTCTTTACTGCCAAACGCCTTTATAAGGTTTTATCTTAAAGGTTTTAGTAATCTTTATTCTATACCTATTCTCGTACATAGGTACATTTATTTTATATTCATTCTCAGTAACGAAGGTGGTAAAACTCTTTGTAGTTCAACTCCGGTAGCACCACCGCCACACCTATTTCTGCCTAATAACAGCAGTGTT
>DWTU01000986.1:0-14491 GCA_018251515.1 Cecropterus confusis
GATCTTCTTTTGCGATTTCCCAAAAAACGTCTATTTTGAGTTAAGTCAGTATTCCAATAAGCATGCGATATAGCCTTCATATATATAAGTTCATTTATCTACCATAAAATACTTATTTACAAATTTCGTGAAGAGGCTACATTAAACGTCAAACTGATTGGCCATTGCAATAGCATCATTTCGGAAATCTTTGAAGAAATTGCTAAGACACTATTTAAATTATCAAAAGTAGTTAATGTGGTTGATACGTTGATAATGATTTCACCAAGGCACGTGCCCAAGCGATAATTTTCCAGCTTCAACCGGAGAAATATTTTTCATATAAGCTACCAGATATTTAAGCGCTAGAAGCCAGTGAGCCTAATCAAAAAGTAGTAAAAGTCTGATAAGGTCAATACCGATACGACGCAAGTTTTAGGATGGTGCGAGGTTCAATTATGCCGCCCCCTTGCTTGCATGGAACTGAAAAGATCTCTTTTCCGCGATTCAATTCCGCGTCTTAAGGTTATGTCTAATTTGTCGACAAGAAAGAGATTGAAACCAAAATATTATCATACCAAGGCGATTATATTTTATTGACCACTGAAAGGCCGCTTCGTTCGCCTTATGGTATGATGTATGTAGCGTTACGTACATAGATATACTGGTGATGACATAGAATCACTCTATTACACCATGACCATTCATGTGTTGATCACGCTCCTCCTGTGTCGAAAAAGTCATCAGGCAAACAGAACATTGATAACTCTCGCAGTTATGTACATAACTGTGACGTTTCAAGCTTGTATTAGAGGAGAACTCTTTTCCGCATACGGAACACACGTGGCTGACTCCAGCATGCGACATCGCAAAGTGTCGTCCGTACATCTTCCTCGTTTTGAAGACCTTCCCGCATTCCAGACAGTGGAAATCCTTCTGCTCATCTCCATGCGCCGTGATTTGATGATTCTGCTTGTCCGGCCATCGTATGAACCGTTGATGGCAGCGGGCGCACTGATACGGCCAACAGTTCCTCGTGGCTTCCACGTGGACCCTCCTCTCGGTCAATGAGCTGAACATTCTCCTGCACCGCCTGCACATGTGCCGACCGCGGATATGCGAGTATCGAATGTGACTTTGCAACGAATTGGCAGTGGAGTATGTCCTGCCACACTCCTCGCAAGTGTAGTTTTTGTAATGCGTCGACATGTGACGACTAAGCAGCCGAATGCACGGGAAGTGTCTCTCGCAAACAACGCAGGAGAAACTCTCCTCGCTAAATTTAAACGGCTGCAAGCCCAGAGAATGCTCAAAGTCAAGCTTTTTGGAATGAACTTCAGCTAAATGCTTGGCAACGTCTATTAGACCTAAGAATTCTAGACTACATATACGACACCGTAGAGTTAACTATTTTATCAAGCGCGGCATTTGTTTTTAGCAAGATTTTTATTTGCTACGTGATTAGGAGTTGAGCGTGCTTTCTGTTCATCAATAAAATATTTCAAAGGATAAATGTATGGAGCATTAATATCACATAATACATATTTACTAACTTAATAGAACGCTCCCTGGAATATTTCACTTGCTTCACCTAACATCTTATAAGATATACATCGAAATATAGACATCTAGACAGGCAGCAAACATTGCCTATAATACAGGCAATACATAATGTACCAATGAACCGTGGGTTGCACAAGGCCCGGTTTTTGCTACCTTGTAAAGGCATGGTGGGCGAGACTTGAATCACGCGCCCACAAACTGATCCGAGGCTTGCAAATAAACATTACCTACAACTTATTCTTATTCACTTTTAATACCGTTAATAAAATATGAGGAATACAGTTACAGATAAATTGATAATGATTAATGTTAAATATCACATTGAACTGCGAATTGATGCTAAAATCAAATGGTAAGCTTTCTATTAAGTAGATATTATTCCTATACTAGGTGTATTGGATTCTTATTTAAACATTAACAAAGTTATTTAAAAAAATAAAACGCCACTGAAATAATAATGAAGCGATAAAAACTTTCGCATTATCAAGGTTCTTAAAATATAACGCTGAAATCAGGTCAAACTTTTGGAACCCACAGTGCTATAGATACACAGATTTGCAGTAACGTAGTGTGGGTTCTGGCCGCCCGGGGCGGAAGTTGATTTTGCCGCCCCCGCCGTCAAAAGTGTATAGTCCAATAAACAGGTAATACTATTAAAAAAATTGCTGCCTCCTTATTGTGTTACATTGAGACGCAAGTGAAGTTTCAAAGATCGTTCTATAACAAATACACGTTGTAATAAAATTACCCTTCTTCTGACGCAGTTGGGAAAAAAACCAAGAGGAGGCTCCGCACCCGGCATGCTACCCATCGGCAGAATTGAAACGGGAGTTCGGATAACATTTTCTAGCAGGATAATAATTAGAGTTAATCATGTTAAGTTAAATTCGCCGCCCCCTCGTCAAAAGTGTAAAGTCTCTGCGGCTTAACACCAATAAACAGGTAACACTACATTAATATATATCTACGTATGTAAGTAAGAACCGCATATATATCTTTGTAGTTTCTGTTTCAATTTTAAAAAGGTATGAGTAAATAAAACTCCTCTGAAATTACAATAAAAGTATTAAAAGTTACGCATTAACAAGGTTCTTTAAATATAACACTGAAATCAGGTCAAACTTTTGTGAACCTATAGATAAACACAGATTTGCAGTGAAGTAGCGTGGATTCTTGTAGCCTGGGGCAGAAGTAAAATTCGCCGCCCCCTCGTGAAAAGTGTATAGTCTCTGCGGCTTAACACCAATAAACAGGTAACACTACTTTAACAGGGAACACTATTAAAAAACTTGTCGCCTCCTCAGTGTACACGGGCACGCTCTTAAAGCCATTTATATTTTTCTTGTAGGACGATCTTTTATTTTCCTACAATAAATATACGTTGTAAAAAGCTAAATATACCGCCCTTCCCGTTGCGGCCCAGGGTCGAATCGTTGTCGAAGGTTGTCGCTTTCGCCCCTGACACGCTACCTATCCGCAGATTTGAAGGAAAGAGCTTGGGATAGTAATAAGACAATAATTAAAGAAGAATATATTAATGTAGTTTCTGTTCCTATCTAACTTAAAATGATTTTTCAAGAATACTGTATTCAATCTCTACTATATTAAAAGTAATGTTTTACTTGATAAGTCTATCTTTCTCGATCAAAATACTGTTTTCAATGAGACGCCTTGTTCAGTCGTAATGCAATTATAAGCATTGTTTTTTTGCTTGTGCGTTACTCTTTCAGCCGATTTCATATCATGATTTTTAGTTACAAAAAATAAATAAAGTATGTAATGGTTACAAACTAGCAAACAACAACAAATTTCGAAGGTGGTAGAACTCTTTGTGGTTCGACTCCGGAAGCACCACCGCCTCACCTATTTCTGCCTAATAACAGCAGTGTTATGCTCTGTTGTGTTCTGATCTGAAGGGTGTGATAAGGGAGACATACTTTTCCGAGGCATTCCATCTTAATCCTCAGGGCTAGCAACGGTACCCCTGAGGACTAAGGTGGTTGCTAACCTTAGGCGAGACTTTGATCTTACCTAGGATTGATTACAAATGTCCGGGGGGGCAGTAGCAACTTACCATCAGGTTGGTTGCATGCTCGTTTGCTACTTCCGTAGTATAAAATAAAAACATCTCCACCGTGTGTGTGTACCAAACTCCACCATTTTAATACAGCAACACATATTTTCCATCATTGAATATTACGGGAGAAAACCCTAAAACGTATAAGCTACTGCGTGTGAGTTTAAATTTCCTTATTAATACTTTCATAAACCTCAATATTTTTTGGCATTGGGTTTAATTTTAGAAACCTTGTGGTTATTGCGACCACTATCTATTGTGGTAACGGAAGGCGATACAGTTTCAATTAAGTAATTAAAATATTGCACATATTGCAGCAGATTTACGCAACAAACAGATATTTAAGTTAAGCAACACTGATGCTGTAAAAGAATTACTAAGTTCACTTAAACCACACTAAACTTAAAGACAACAAATCTAGGAGTTCCACGTGCGAAGGAAGGAGTTCAATAAACATTTCTGACCGAACATGGGTGTCTACACTGAACTGAATACTGGTTTGTATGTTACTTTCAGTGCCTATCTATTGAAGAGTTCTATAACAGAATATAAACGTGTAGTACTATTCTGAATGACAATAACACAAATCTTCAATACAAATATCCTTGTAAAGTGAAAAAGTTACACCATGTTGTCAACATAAATAAAATTATTACATTTCATTTTCCTACAATATATTTAAATATCATAATCATTATTAATTGACGATTTTAGTATCAATTTTCATTACGTAAGTCTATTTAAATCATGGACATATATTACTAACCGCCGGACTGAGCACTCGCAGCTAAAAAACGAGCCGACAGAGATAGCTAATACAGGGTCCTCGTGTCCCTTTCTAATAGCAAAATAATAATTTATGTTTTCTATTTTATTTTAGAACTATAAATTATAAATGCATATTTGCGTTTTTCAATTTACAATTATTAAAAATAACATTAAAATAAAAGTGTTTTAATTGCGTTTTTGTTCAAGCAATTTTTTTTATAACAACATTTTTTATGGTGGCAAGATGAAATAACAAGACATAAGGACCCTGTTATAATTATCCTTGTCGGCTCGGATTAGCCTCCGTTTAAGGAGCAACAGAAAATAATACTTTGATACGTAGAAACAGAGTTCATTTTCGGAAATGCTAATTTTGCGGAGTGCTCGGTCCTGTTTGGTATTTTACATCCATGATTTAAATACACTAGATGCGACATCTGTCGGCATTCTATAAAAATAAATATTTTACTTTTATCTATTTGAAAAAGATGGCAGGACTGGCGTTAGCTTATTGTGCTGCCATCTAGCGTATTTTTCACTTTTCACGATACGCGAAGAGCTGATTAACAATATCAAATGCATAAAGTTTAAAAAAACGTACCAGATGTCACTACCAACACCGACAGTCAATAATGGCCGCGTGCGTCACAATGCTGCGCAATCAACCACAGAAATAACTAACAGCTGTTCTACAATATTCGCTCAGGCAACTCAGATAGCAGCTGTGTACGGACGGACACGCAGCCGTTTTCCTTGGAAGTGCTATTGTTTGGACACTGAATAGTAGCTTTCTCATTGTTTTAGGACTCGCTGTGATTCTCGGATTATTTTTCATAGATTTACTGTCAGCATGCGCCATCAGGGTGATTGTGTGAATAGTTAAATCCGTGAGTTTTTGGCGACATGTTTACCAAAATTCGTGCGTTGTTATTGTGATTCGAGTCGATTGAAATGCCGTGAATACGTGGAACGCCAGTACAGTTGAACAGTGTTATGTCAATAGAATTTTATAAATTGATAACGGTGATAGTTTTGTGACTGTTAGTAGAAATTACTTAATAAAAATGTCTCACACAGTACCGACTAGTTCGGCTCTGAGAGCCCTAGCGTTGGAATACAAGAGCTTGCAAGAGGAACCCGTGGAAGGTTTCCGTGTCAAACTTTTGGGAGAGGACAATTTGTTTGAGTGGGAAGTTGCAATTTTTGGACCCCCAGACACTCTTTACCAAGGCGGATACTTCAAGGTAATTATAAAGACGTTTTTTTCCTGCATGGTTTATTTTTATACTTTCGGCTACCTAAATGAACAATGAAAAAAAACTATTTCGAATAAATTTGCACAAGAACGGAACAAAAACGTAGCTCCTAACAATTACCTTTGTTTAATTTTAGGTATTAAATAGGTACCCACTTTGACTTTATTAATTATTAGTCTAAATATAACACATTGATTAAAGTGATTGAGATTTTTTTTTAACAGAAATGGTTAGTATAAGATTTGAAAGAGTGTTCTGATCTATTGACATTACAAATGAGCAAATAGCAAAGAAATAATTAACATTTTTTCCAACACTGAATAAAATACCATATTATTACTGTTAGTTGTATATTCGGCATGAATATTGACAGTACAGTATTTTACAGTGTAAAAAACTATAAAATAACCATAAAAATGACAACAATACTTATGTGGTAATATGTAAACCTAATAAAAAGGTTTATTTGTATGAAATGCTACTTATACATAATTGTTGTCATTAATATTTTATTTTTAATATGTAGGACAAGGGGTAGTCCTAAAACAGTGAGATAGTGATAGAGTGATTTATATGAAAACATCCAATTTTCAGGGAAAAAAACTTTAACATGTGAAGTAATTTGTCTATAAAATTACAGTACTCTGTTACTCCTCTATCTTTATAATCCTAACCAAATTAATCATTTTTGAGGAAATCTATCAAACTGTTACATTGTGATCTTTGCAAATAAATAAATTGAGATATTAATTCAGGAAGTATTTCAATATGAAACAACTGTTGGAGGCATGCATAACTCTTGTTATGGACTGCGGGTCTTCCTAGAACTGCTCTTTCAGGCCCGTGGACTTTGCTAGAAGAGGTTTTTTGGGGGTGGTGTTTCCAGAGTCGAGTCGCTGCTACTTCCATACAGAACTGCTTCGGGCTAGAAATAGGTGTGGCGGTGATATCCGGTTAAAGTGCTCTGATTCTAACACCTGGCAATAATTTTCTTCACTGTTAATGCCTTGTGATGACATGAGAATGTGCCCCAACACTACCTTGGGAGCTATATGGCTCTAAATATGCCGATAAAATTAAAGTGTACAACAAAGAATCGACAATTTATTGAGCTTTACAGAATTGTTTCAGTTAACCTCAGTCTACTATTTTGCGTAATATGACATTATTGCCTGGAGATTATGCTGATCTCTGCAAAAAAACAAAAAAAATGTGGAGGGATATAAATCAGTGCACATTTATTCGTCTATGTATACATTAAATATATTTTCTAGCATTTTGCACACACATTTTAAGTTTAAATACACAAATAAATAAATTTCCAATATAATGGTTTACAGAACATACACAAGTGATACACATTTGTAAACTTTTTAGAATTTTTGCCTGTGTTTTAAATTTTATTAAACAAAAATCATTGAAAGTATTACAAATATATACTGAATACAAGGCACAAAAACAAGAATGTATATTATTTCGTGATATTTATTAGTTTGTTTTTAAAATAAATCATTTTGTTTTATATGAAGTTTTTTTTTTATAGTAGTAGAGTAGTATAATGTCGAAGTAATTGAATGTCGTTGTCTGAAATTATAGCTTTAAATGTAGTTTCACTTATCGAAGGTAAGATATTTATTAAAATAATGTAGTCATAGCATTTGGGTTAAGTATCTAATATATCTTTGGGTTAAATATAATTTGGATTCTCTTTTCAGTGTAATATGAGATTAATTTCACTAGTTAAGAATTAGTATACAATATTTAAATGAATGTATATATTTATAGTTTAATATCTATGTTTTCGTTATAAAGGGGAAGCAAACAAGCATAACCACTATAAATGAGTGGCAACTGCAACTGCCAACGTCATCTAAAACAATTCTCCTAAATATTACAGAGACATACAGGCAAATCATATTAACTGCAGTGAAAAAAAATGTACAATCTTTTGATAGAGTGTGCTGATGTTAATAAAATAAACACTTAAATTTTACTTCAAGATATGAATCATATGTGCAATTTTTTAAATCCTTTAAATGATTGTGTTGCATGATTTCTATTGTTGCAATTTCAAACAAACAGAATAGAAAGTACAGACAGACACATGTGACTTTAATATTTATTATGTGTTTAATTTAGTTGTTTCTTAAGGAAAATCATTATTTCTATTAACTTAATTACTCTACTATCAATAAAGGTAAATTCTCCACATTGTCTTGATAATGATCTGAAAATAAAACTAATCCACTTACATTATATGTTTATTCAGTATTTAGTATAATCACCCTATCTGTATTGTCACAATGCTAATTAATTGGATCATGAATACATAATTTGTTTTACAAATAAAATATAAAATATATTTAAAATGTACTATTGTTTTACCCAGACAGACCTTGCTTGAATCACCTTCTTAAAAATACCGGTTAAATGTATAATGTCCTCCTTTTTTAAAGTTGGTTGATAATGTACTGTTATTTTCATTGTTAAGAATAAGATGAACCTATTTTATTGTACTAACGAAGAGTCATGCAATCAACCTAAAAAAATGTTACTATATCATCAATTCACATAATAATTTGTGCTGGACACCCAGAACAGGAACCCCCAAAATTTTTTTAATCATACAAATATGTTTTTAGTACTGATACAAAACTTTTGTGTTGTTTTGTACTGTGCAAGAAAATACCTAATGTTGGACCAGATATGATCGTGATAAACAGACTTTGCAATGAACACTTTTAGAACATATATAGTTTATTTTATATAGATATGTAATTTAGCGACCCACGTGGTGGAGTGGTCACCATACCGGTCTGACACGCAGTGGGTCCCGAGTTCAATCCCTGGCCAGACAGACATCTAAATGATGAGTTTAGATTTCTGTTCTGGGTCTGGGTGTTTGTGTATTCGTCTTTGTGTATCCATGGCACCTACAACACAGGAGAAAATCCTACTCTGGGGCTATGAGTGTAGAAAGTGTTTATATAGTTAATCAATGTCTGGCCTGTCACAACATTGGTCCTATGATAGAATCTGCCTCATGATAAAATTTACTTCACTGCAGTAATACAGTACAGAGAGTAAATCCTTTCGGAAGTATCGTCATCACTGTTTTTTCTGTATTTTAAAAGGTGTGTTAAGGCAAAGGTACATACATATAGGAAGGTTTCCAACTTAGTCTTTATGGGTAACAAATTCTGTGGTCGGCCATAAGTCAATCTTTTATTGCTTATTCTATCCTGGGTATAACATAGCCATAATTCGAAGCTTAAATTTGCTATCAGGTGAATTACATGTTAATCCACGACTTTTTTAAATAGAAAAAAATATTTACCAATTGTGATGATGCTTAAAGTAAACAAACAAGTGTGAAGAATTTTGGAATCAATAACTGTAGGCAGAGTTGTCTGGAGATACTTCTTAAATATTATGCCACAGACTCCTTTGATTTTTCCCTAGTGAATTTTGCCAGAATTTTGCCACCTTTCCAGGGCTTGAAGTACATGAAAGCATTCCAATTGTAGTTGATTCAGCCCTTTCTGTATAACTCGTTGGCAATATTTTTTTCTTTAAAAAATATTGTAGGAATTCTAACTTACTTTTTATTTTTCTTTGTTTCAGGCACATATGAAGTTTCCTACTGACTACCCATATTCACCTCCCTCCATTAGGTTTTTAACAAAAGTATGGCATCCAAATGTATATGAGGTAAGTTACAACATACAACTGATATGACCTTAACTATAATTATTTATTATCTAAATTTAGTTGCATCGTTAAAATGCGTTTTATATGAATATGCACCATGTATGATCCATGATTGTGAAGGTGGGAACCCTTCGTGGTTAGACTTTGGTGTCATCACCACCCTTATATCTGTCTAATAATAGTGTTAAGCACTGTTCTGGTGCGAAGGTTGTGGTAAGATGACATATCCAAAGTGTTCCAATTTAGTCCTCACTGGTAGCAACGCATCTGTGGCCATCAGGTCAGACTAATTTTATCTGAGCTTGATTACAGATCTTTTGCCAGTAGGTGATCTATATGCTCGTTTGATACCTCAGTATTACATAAAAAATGACGTCAAGACCAATTAATCTCGACTTAGCAAAAATCTCATATGACGACGTGTACGAAACGGAATAAATCAAATCTCGCAATAACCTCTTATCACAAAATAGCAAATGGTAGCTCATGAATACCACTATCTCACTTAGAAACAAAAGTTACAGTTTTATTTATTTTAAACAGTTGATACAGTTGTATATACAGTCTCATGCTTTCAAAATTAAATACTTATAATCTTTTTCAACCCATTATTGTCCCACTGCTGGGCACGGGTCTCCTCCCAAGATGAGAGGGGTTCAGGCCATAGTCCACCGCGCTGGCCAAGTGCGAATTGGCAGACAGTAAATACTTATAATCAATAGGTATTAATCAATAGTTTTGCTATATACAAAAAAAAACAATGAATTTAATTTTAATGCATATCCGGTCGACAACTGGCACAGTAAAGGATTACGGAAAATCTGGAACAATAGCAATTGTATGTCTTTTTACAAGTATTTATTTCTAAAGTCGCAAATATTTCATACGTCGTTAGTTTTTTCTTGTACTAATTACTGAAGTACTAGTTGGATTGGCTGTTGTGGATTAGATAGGGCTGGCAACTGCAAGTCCAATATTAAGGTCGGTTGAGTTAATATCGGGCCTGAGATTAGGGGCAACCCTTTTTTTTCAGCAATTAAAGTACATTAGCTATACAAGGTAGAAAAAAAATAAAATAAGGTACAATATATTCAACCTTCATTTTTTTGGCCAAAGGCAACCTTTAGGATGGAGAGAGGGCTTCAAATCGGCGAAAACAATCAGGGAAATCTAGATAATCTTAGATACCAGTGTCTCTGCAAGTTTTTAAAATTTTTAAAAAGTATTTTATTTTAAATTACTTTATTTCCTTCATAAACTATCGAGTACAATAAACCCAAATAAAGTACAATACTTCATTATAACCTGGTAGCAACCCTAGCTGGTATTTAAGAAGGACTTCAGTTGGTGGTGACATCACTGCCAGTAGACATAGTCGGGCCACGAATATAGTGCTTAAATTTCACATGACCCAGCACCGGGTATGGAGAAGAACACCCTGGAGTTTTAGTCGATAAGAGCCCGACAAATCTAAGATGATTTCTATCATCATAAACTAATAGCAACTGTTGAAAACCCTTGGATTGACATTGTAGGATTTTTTAATAGGCTTTCAAAAAATTCGCAATATCATACGCGTAGTTGATTTTCAGGGCGTGGTGTTTAATGTACCATTTTTTTATATGGGCCATTTAGTTTACAATTATGTGTCACCATATACTTCAGCTCCTATAGTACCTCAAGTGATATTTTATTACTAATTTTATGAAGTGTAATTATTAAAAAAAAAAGAGTTTAAAGACGCGGGCAGATAACGTTGTATTCAATATAATAGTATTTGTGTAAATAATTAAAGGTAGATAGATGTAAGGACGTACCGTAAACAACTTATACTTTTAAAGTACCAAAAAAAAATGTTTCATTTTTTTATATTTTACTAGCCTATTCCCGCAACTATGCCCGCTACCGCCCTCTACGGTCACGTTTATCACGGTAATAAGTATACCACGTGTTAATACAGATCAGAAATTATCTGTATGCCAAATCCGTCCGGTACTTTTTGCGTGAACGAGTAATGAAGACATACATCCACATAAACTTTTGCATGTATATTAGTAAATTGTAAAGATTATTCTAATTCAGCTAATCATAGTGGTGAACCCACAAGTATAACTATACTCCTATTTATACCAACGAACAACCCGCGGCACTCCCCACGTGGAAACGTTATTAATGTATACATTAAAAGATTCTTGACATTAATACCTATTTATAAGTATTATGTCAAGAAAGGTATTAATAATATCTATAGTAACGTCAAATGGACTACATAATCGAAGTGAAGGTAGCCTTTTCTGGAGAGGCAACTACAGAAGAGATATAAAAAGTCCTGATATGAATTTAATTTAATAGTTGAATAGAGGTGGCCGTAACAACAATAACATTGTGATAAAGATATTAATTGAATATTTGCGAAGTTTATGTAGAAACTTATTATTTTAAAACGTCTGAATAGATTTTTCTGCGAATTACCTTCGTAGAAACACCGAAATGGAACGTATTTTCAATTGGAAACTTATTTCCTGTGCTCCCGTTTTAAAGGTTTGATTTGATTTTATAAATAGATATATGTTGCTACGTGGCGAACACAATTATGTATAATATAAAATAATATATAATAAATTCAGTAAGAACCATTTTAGTTACAATCACAGCGACAAACATACAAATCCACTATGGCTACTGGTATTCCACTGATATATTGCTGTTCCACTTGCGAACAATGAAGAACACAAGTCCTCGTAACTATGTATGAAACTGGATTAGGTACTGGTTGATCAAATGTAGCATTTAGAACATTTCGAATGAGCGAATTTTGTAGGAAACAAAAAAGACAATGGATTGAAACAGGTAGTCCCTAACTTTTTGCATCGGTCTATTGATCTCGTACTTACAAAAATCTGATAATATTTCGTATGTATTCACCGACTCACCGTTTGGTTTTATAAAAAGTTACCCAAAGTAGTTATTTCAGTGTCATTATTTAAAATAAAATGTAAAGTTATTTTAATACTACGTGTCTATATTAATAAAATTGTCAAGGGGTACGGTAAACTTTATTAAAACTTTGCCTAAATACTAAAACATAAAAAATATTGATTTTGAGTCGACAACATACATCCGCAAAATTCGGATTGTCGAGTGTATTGTTAAATTCTAATGGTGAAAATAGTCGCCATATTGGATGCCATCTTGAATTCCTTAAAGCCGATTCACCTAATAATACGATACACTGCCATCTAGCGGCGTTAATTACCTTGCTTAGTTTTGATATTTTATACTAGATGGCGTTAAAAAAATTACCTCGCATTTCTGCATCACGCTATTGAGAACGTGTGTAGGTAGGTGAATTTGGGTGTCGCTAGAACTGGGACCAGTTTATTAAACTGCAAATTAGGCACTACAAGTGGTGGCGTCTAGCGGACTGGCAGCTTTTATGAGTATCTGCTCTGCTCCAAGTATAAGGTGTAAACACCTTTTAGTTGATTATGACTATAAAAATATCTACCTACGATTTGTAAACGATTATGTATGACAAATTACAACCGAGCGAAGCCGGGTTTTCATTTAGTTTATTTTAATTTTCCTGTACTATAAAATATGGCGGATACTACAGATAGATCAAGCTGGTTATCCCAAAACAAACCGATTGACTTCAGATAGAACTCTTGTTCTGTATGAAGTTGCTTACAGGTGTTCATGGGCGGCAGTGGCCACTTACCATCAGGTGAAATGTATGTTCGTTTCCTACTTCAGTCTAAAAAAAAAGCCTATTAAATTTTAAAAATATATTCTAAAAGCAAATTGGAAATTCGAAAGATTAGCGAGTTCAGACAATCTCTGCAGCTTTTTAATATTATAATGTAAGTAAACGTAAGTAAGATGTATGTTTACGACCCCCACTATCCCGATATAGTTCACGACGGGATTCCCAAGATAGTAAATAATTAGAACAGTAAAGTCGATGTGGCAATTAAAGTCGCTCACTGTCATGAAAATGTAGATAAATAGGTAACTGGCACAGTTGCAACTGAAACAATACATTCAGATGATAGTTCGATGTTTAATGAGGTTGTGTAAAATGAGTGTCATAGATATACTGAAGTATTGTGTGACGTAGATTTTTAATATTTAATACTCTAGCCTCAACAGCGTCTTTATTGGGTACATTTTTTAAAGTTTATATCAATAATTAATAACATACTACCTGAAGGAACATAAAATTAGTTTATTTAAAATGGCAATATGAAAGTCTGCACCCAAAGGGTGTAGTGACGTCACTAAAATAGTCGCCATCTTTAAATAGTGCAAAACATCAAAATCAGAAGTAGCCTATAACTTGTCCAGGTAAATAAGCTACATCCATGCAAAATTTCGTGTAAATCGGAAAAGTGGCTCTTGCGTAATCGAGTAACAAATGGACACACACCTTATCATTCTTCTTATTAAATATAAATGACGTGTCACGTTGTTTGTCCGCGATCAACTCTTGAACTACTGAACCGATTTCAATCAAATTTGCACACAGTATGCAGCTTGATCCAACTCGAAAGATAGGATAGGATATTCTTAGTACTAAATGCCTAACATTTAGTACTAAGAACCACACCAAAATTATTTTAGTGCGTAACGAAGTGGGTACGGGTCTGCTAGTATATATATAAATTAACAATAACTACATTGTGCGTTGTAAAATCTAGCGTAGTTATTACGTTGTTTGGTACGATAATAGATCATCACTAGAATAACGACACAGAATTTGGGTATATATTTCAATTACTCTATAGCTCTATTCCAAATATTGTGAATAGAAAATCACCGTTAATGTTATAGGTTCAAAATTTATATTATTTATCATAAAAGCAAACGTAACACGCTGGAGTAGTATTCGTCAATTTTTACTAAAATTAACCTTACATTAATCTGTCTACAGAAATATTTGTGATACTTACTGGGTTGCTCCAATATCATCCAATATGCGCGATTCGCATAACTTTGTTATGTTAAATTATGTTAATTTAATTAACGGCTTAATCAACTCCTTAAATAATTATAAAAATGTACAAATTATTTACAACCCACGTGGTGGAGCGGTCACCACATCGGTCTGATACGCAGTGGGTCCCGGGTTCGATCC
>DWTU01000987.1:0-14491 GCA_018251515.1 Cecropterus confusis
GTGTGCGTGTAGAGCACGCGCATTTTCTTGGCTTTTAATTTTGTGTACGGAACTCTAATATCGTTTTCTAAAATAGAAGTAGCTTAAGTTACGCCTTATGACATCCAACAGTCCTGTTAAAATCGGTCCAGCGGTTTCAGAGATTACCCAGAACAAACAGACAGACAGACAAAAATTTTAGTAATTGCTGTTTTGTTATCAGTATCATACATACTTTCATATGCATTTGGTAAAAAGCTGTTATTTGGATATTACAGACAGACAGTTCAATTTTATTTATATGTATAGATTGTAAACGATGTAGTCCATTCGTGGCCCCTGACCCACCCACATCTGTCGTAAGCAGCGTCACACATCGCATTAGCAGTGCGTGTGCTGTGACCACTATCCCCTCCCCCGCAGTTCTGCTTTCTACACGCGCGATTTCACTGACAGAGGCGCCGATCCGCTTTTTGTACTGGCACACGCGATTTTTCACAAATACCTGCCGTTTTAGCACCTGTTACGGGTTTGCGTGTAAACTAAAGTCGGACTGAAATGCATAATCATAAAATTTTATGTTATATAATCTCTATTTTATTATCTCAAGAAAGTAATGTAATATGAACATGATTAATGGATCTTAATCAGATAAAATGCATTAACTAGGCTAACCGTAGCTTAATGGTACGATTTTCGATTCTCCATTCATGATATCAGGTTTCAATACCGGCAGGTGTCTGGTTTTTCGAAACCATATACATTAGAACGTAATTATGAGTCACTTTAATGCTAAAAAATGATATACCTAACAGTTCTGCGGGTTTACAGATAAAATTCTTAGTATTAATTACCATAATCCTTCAATTCACATCATTAATTTGGTCCCTTCTATTTGAACAACTAGCCAAATAAAAATGGTTGTAATTTTCTTCTTATTAGGCTAATTACTTTTAAAACAAGAAATAGTCTTTAATAGCATATTTTATTAAACGTTTTTGCGAACCAACCGGCGATATAGTCGTACATACAAAATACACCTAGATTTGCGGCATACTTTCGGTGATAATTCCCAAGCTTAAAGTATTTGATAATGACGACCTATAGAATTCTCATGCATATTTTGTTTAAGTGATTCATAGTGCAACAACAATACTATCGTCGCTATTATGCTAGTCGTAGAGTTATAAATTGCGGCGCGCACAATAGAATTCTTTGAGTGTTTTTCGAGAGACAACGACAGAGGCTGTCGAAGCTTTCGTTACCGGTGCAACCGGCGATGACTCACAATTGACTCAGACTTAAAGCTGACTAACTCACGAGTCTCCATTAATAAATTCTTGATATAAATCTTTATAATTATATTTCATGTTCCATAACCCGATAGTATATAACAATATCTGTGTACATAAAGGTTATGTGAGGGTAGTAGAGCTTTTTGCGGTTCGACTGCGAAAGTACCACCGACATATCTATGTATGTCTTAGCAGTGTTAAGCACTGCTGTGTTCTGGTTGGAAGATTTTTGAAGGGCACACACAAGAGGTGATCTAAGTTACTTCTTAGGGGTTTCTTAGAGAAGGTTTCTTTTCTATCTGGAGTCGTATACATGTGTCAGTGGCCACTCATCATGGTGGCCCGCAAACTTGTGTAGCTACATTTATATTAAAAAGAAATGTATTCTAATTTTCAATAATAGATACGTTCCCACAGTCTATAATTATCTATAATCAATTTATTAATCAATCAAATTGGAAGTCAGCGTTTGTTCAAATTTCACTAAAAGCCTCGATCTGTCACACTTTTGACATAATGGGTAACACAACTTTCTTTCATAAATCTTACTAATCTTTACCGGGTCAACGTGAAAACAACAGATTTCTCGTGATATATGTGAGCATAGACAAACGTGTTTATAGAATGTGCCTTCACTTCAATATATCGATCATTTATTATATTTAAATTACTATAAGTAAACCAATATTGTCGCAACCAATATTAACTTAACAGGTTGTAACACTTAACATATTGATTGCAGAATTTTCGCGAACTTTGGAAAATAAACATGTTTTTTATTGAAATGTGTATAGTATTTGTTTATAAATCAAAGTTTATAAGTGTTGTTTTTTATTTATTTATATTTCTTTTGAATGGTGAATCTGACCAATAATGGTTTAAGCTGACTTTCGGCAAGAGGTCCATTTGTCGTGTATATTTGTAGCCCACCAGTCTATGAATATTATATAACCAGCCGTGATAATCAGAATATAAGGCAATTTATTGCTACAATACAAAAAAAATCTTAAATAAATTTTTTATTCGGTACTAATTAATGTTATATAGTTATAATTCAAATAATCTGTACCTATTAGATACTTTATATATGCTACACTGTACACCGTATTTCTAAGAAGAAGTAAAAATTATTGTTATAAGAAATATTTACTTAATATATATAGTAGTATTTATTTCCATATCAAAATTTAAAAAACAAAGTCAACAAACATTTTATTTTACTGAAGATTGTGTAAAACTTTTCATGAATAATTTAAAAATATCGTAACACAGTTTAGTGTACTTACATGACATGATCTCAAAATCACGTTGTAATTTGCATAATACAGATAGGCGATAAAATAGAGACGACAGAGCCCCAGGGTAAGAGGCTAGTTAATACATGAATAAAACATTTTAAATCAGCTTAACAAGATTGTATCGATGTTTACACGTACAGAGAACCGCACATAAACAACACAATAATACAACAATAACAAAAACCTATCGATAAAACGGTATTTTACTGTGATTACGATCACCATTGAAGGACCCGTATATGTAGTAAATATTTGCATAATAGCATATTATCATGCATATATATTTGCATAGTTGCATATTGTCATGACAATAAAAGAGGATCCCTTCCTCTCCCCTTCTTTCCCTATTTACAGGCAACATTTTTAAAAAGTCACCCTCCAAACTTAAGTAATTCATTTATCACAAACTGTCAAGCCATTTGGGTTAGGGCGTGCCAAAAAAGTCCCTGCAGTTCCAGGACCAGAATAGGGCTACGGTATCCCCTGTCTGTCGTAAGAAGCGTCTAAAAGGGGATTTCCGGGGTTGCGGGTGGAAAGAGTGGGAGCTGAAACCGTCCAGTCAAGTGACCCCGAGAAGGACGGCGGCATATGTGGTCCCATGTCATCGTAAAAAACAGAAAGTGCGGTGAGCGCAAATGCTCACTGGGGAAGAGTCCGAAAGGGGCATCGCGCTTGGAGGACTCCGCTAGCGTTCCGTTGGAGATACCGGAGTCCTCCACACAGTGCTAAGGACGGCCACCGGTGGGGTTTTAGTGCGGTAAAAATCCTAAATAACTTTGCATTGCTCCCATGCACGTCGGGTACTTTTTGATGGAAAATGGTTGTGCCAAAGAAATTCATATACATACATGCATGCGTTCGAAAAACATTACTACCCTCCTTCTGATGCATTCGATGTCCGGTGCCCGATGCAAATAGTAATTTCTACAATTTTTAGCATTTCAGTCTGTCTGTGTGTTTAAATTCGCATCCACCCAAAAGTCATGGACTTAATTTAAGTATTTGTTAATAAATATTTATAGTGCGTATTGTGAGGTAACGTTTACCATAGTTCTTATTTAATTAAAATCCATGTAATCTAGCAAATAGAGAAGGTATTTCAAAGATTGTTAAAGGTATAAAATTTCCATTAAATGTATGTCACATATTTAGTAAATTCAATGAAACCGCGGAACAAAGTAGTAAGAAATATATAATGACTTATTTACATTTTAATCCATCTGAATTCCTGATCTGACGCTTAACATCTCTGGTGACGCATACGTTAGGATTGTAACTCAAGTACCGTTGTATGAACAACTCCTTTATTCTCCTCAGTTCTACGCCTTGTTATGTATTATTAAAAGTAAAATGAAAGACTGAGATCTATTTTGTAGTTTTAAATGTTACAAACAAAATTGTCTGGGTTTGACAACCACTTCGTCCATGATTTCCTGACGTGTTACAACAGTTTGGTCACTAGTTCTATCGCTGAAAGAAATTATGATGTAGAAATCTGTGACCCCTGCAATTTTTTACAAAGATAAATCAGTCTACCAACCAATCAGCTACCAAGCAACAGGCGTTTGAACAGTGTAGAACCGTATGATTTTTTATGAGCTGATATTTAAAGCCGGTGCTGTGAGAGAGAGAGCATCACCGGATTATATGACATTTTATGCAGCCACATATAACGCCCGCAACCCCCATTATAGTTGAATTTACGACAGGCAGGGTATATCTTCTATATTCAGGCCCCGAGACTACAGGTACAAGTGCCGTATGATGATGCTTCGTATCGTGAGAAAATAACTGTGCCTATCGAAGTACTAATGTCCTGAGGTGTAATACGAAATACACCTCAGGAACTATGTAAACTGATCATAAAACTAGCACAAGTCAACACACCTAACTTGACACACTTGTCGCCCTTGTGCGGTTGCCTTTACTCCGAGCTAGGCAACGCATCGACTTGGAGGCTAAATCAATTCCCATAGAAACTAAATGTACGATATGTGAAGGTCTTCGAACAGGTTGAGAGTAACTCAGTCACGTTGTATCTTCGTTAGACTGCAGTATAATCCAAGTAGTAAAGCAATTTACTCAATAAGGCCATATTGTTTGAAGATACCGGGAAACTACTATGCGCATTATGGAATGAAATTATAAATTAAGCATGTTTCTAATTCAGGTATTTCTTAAATTACTTATATTGCATAATTAATTCTACAATAATATTCATTACAAATCTTATTTTATTGACTCTACGTAGTTTTCCTGAAAATAAAATATTTTATAATTTTTTTTTTTGGAAAAGGATGAAATTAAATGTAAATTAAATTAATTTTCTGAAAATCAAAAATAAACGTAATTGAGTAAAACTAGGAAAGCAATTTCCCAGCTTCTTTCAGCTAAATTGCTAACCCGTTCCACGATTTACACTAACCAAAAAGGATAATAGAAAATAGACAATATTTATTTAAAACGGTTTTGTATTTCTAACTTGTAATTATTAACATGTAACTACTTATACATAACATGTCCAGGTATATTGATCCTGGGAACCGTAACGTGTATTTAAGTAAAATAATGTGCAACGGAAGTTCGTCTGTTCTGATTATTCTCGGTTGAGCTCTGTCCACGCAACATCCGCTTCATTGTATGTATTTAATTCCACTGCAGAGCCATTATACTGCACCGCTATTATAGCGCAGTCCGATTTAGTTCTAAGAAGGTATTATTGTTAGGATATATTAACATCGCTAAGGTCACAGGGACCACAAGCTAAGCAATATGTCCGGGACTGAGACACGTGTGCGCTGAAGTAGGGATGGCCATTCTTCCAGAAAAATATCGATTTTTAAATTCATTCAAACGACGTCTAAAGAATCGATCCACACAAATATCGAATTGTGGATCAATTTCTAAAAAAAATATTACATTTTATTTATCTGCTCGGGAAATGCCATAGTTAACTAAATAAAAGGATACCCATATTTCGTACAGGCCAGAAATAAAGGTCAATGCAGAAAACTAGTCTTTATTTAATTGCGACAAAAAACGTACTTGGACATTCTGCTACCTATGATCGACTCATTGCTTAGTTTCGTTTAATTGTTGGGAATATTATTAGTGCCAACAATGGGCTCTTCGGTTAATCGATTCCAATTGGCCATCTCTACGATAAAGATTTATAGAACGTTGTTAATTTTTTTTTAGTAAACAATTGTTTTTTGTGTACAAAGCGGAGGCATCAGAGGATTTTGGAATAGATGTAAAATAAAGACGGATCGCACGTGTTCGCAAATATTTTCGGTATGTTTAAATAAACCATATTTCTCGGTAAACAATTATTTGCTCACATAACCGGGGTCATAAAAGTGTGCTCTTGTAATTGTATTTTTGTTATACTGGATTAGGATACTGGAAGTTGAAGGCAATTTCGATCAGGATTCGAGTGGGCGTTGATGCGTCAATGACCCGCAAAACTTGCGGATCCGCATTCGGCAGGTAACGCAACGGCCAAATTTCAATATCACACTCAGGACAACCTATTTCAACGAATTAAGCCTATTAAATTTGCATATACAAATATTACCTAGAATTGTAATATACACAAATCTATTTTCTATTCCATATATATTGGTAGAGTCTACTAGTCAGTAGTAGTATATATGCGGGTAATTAAGGACATTTGGAGTTTCTTTTTTTGGAAGCCGTTTCTTATGGTTTGATATGCTGAAGTGAATTTTAATTCCAGCTTAAATATATTTTTCCTTTTTATACTTTTTTATGACCGTGCTCACGCATTCTTCTTTATTTTTATGTTTTCCACAATCCCTTTTAGCAAGTGTTTGTCATAGAGATTGGCAAGTGACTAACAAAGTGGATTTTAATTCGAGCAGAAATGTGTTCTTCTTTGGAAGACTTGTCATTTACAACTAGTTCCGTGACCTCGCTCACGCATTCCCGCGCCTGCACCTAACTGTACTTTCCCGTTGACTTAATGCCGACTTTGGACAGAACCTGATCTTAGGCAAGTGTGTATTATAGGCCGACATGGCGATCGTTGCAATTTAATTATATTTTGTGTGTGCGAAGCGAGGTAGGCGCCACGTAGATCGAAACGTACATACAGGCCGTACTCGTAGCCTCTGGCTGAGCTTGAGCTTGCGTGCCGCGCATTCCAACCGAATGAATCCGAATCTAGTCGAAGATTGCCGAGCGTGCTCTGATCGCGGCCGACTTCACACTGCTGTGTGCGCGAGCGCGGCGAGTACATCTCTACTGTTTGTCTGCACAAGCTATCTGTCAACAAACTTTTCCGCGTCGAATTTATCTGGCGGTTTATTTTGAGTGATTCTTACAAATATTAACTGTTTCGTTGTGGTGTGTGAAATACTCGAAGAGGACCCTATATATCGTTACGACTTTGACTCAGTGCTGGAACCGTGTTATTTTTTGTTTTGTATTGCGTGCAACGATCGCGGCGAGCTGTAAAGCCGTTGGTTGTGTGTGAGTGACTATTTCATCCGACGTGAAAATAGCTCTTGGTGAGATTGACAAATCAGTCTCCAAGTTTTGGCTATGTTCCGTAACTCACGGTAAATAGTAACTTAATATTTTACACAGTAATAATAATTTGTGGTTTCTCGCCGGGTGGTGAGTCTCTTTGGCCTCAATTGTCCACGTCTTGCGGAATCCGTTATTTTAAGATAAACTTTAATACTTAGCAAATCTCTTAGATTCTATTATTAATTTACGATACTTTTGACGTTTGGCGTTTGTTTAAGAGCACACACTGTTTGATTTTGCGTTAATCCAATCTATAACGTTATTAAGCAAGAGTTCTTTTAATTTGACGGACCATATTGAGTGTTTACTTCAACGTCGAATCAATTTATTGACAGAACTTTAGCAAACAACCCTTAAACGTTCCAAAACATAACTTTCAACTGAAAACGAAATTTAATAATACGGTCAACTAAAGAGGCGACATAGATACATACAATATATAATGTGTTTGTGTGTATACAGTAGGTATTAATACTTTAAGTTTCTATGTAGGTAACATGTCAGTAGCATAAAAAGTTAATCGAAACATGCAATTCGTGTTGCATGAGATGAAACCGGTACGAAAGGCAAAAGGTTACCATAAATACAGATGTTTCGTCAATAAGCTTGTATACACGTATATACTTGTACCTACATACGTTCATATTATATAGGTAACTCAACTATGGTGCGGTAGAGTTCATAGTTTCACTATATCGGCTTTATAAAATACGTACAATATGTGTACGTTTTTTAGAAATATAACATGTTTCTTACTACATAACTATTGTTGGTTTATAACTATTGGTGAATAGAAATAATCTTAATTTCATGTACAATTGAGAAATAGTCAAATCATTACACGATTAGGATCTTAAAGACATAACATACTTACTGTTACTATAAAGTATGGAAGAAATTGTTCAAAACGATCGAAAATAAGACAACACAAAAACACTGTTATGTATAACTATGTAGCTATTATACAGTGGTATGATCTTATTTGAAGAATGTGGTGAGGTAGACATAGTAGTCTATATTAGACGAAGGATAGGATAGAGAAATACGGTTTCAAGCCTATCATGCTACTTGTAATTGGTTGCGGATGTTTATATGCTATAGTTAAGATCGTTAGATAGTCTGACGTTAATACGCTTGGTACCTTTACATTATATCAACTTAACATAAAATCTAACTCTTAAGATTTTCAAAATTGATGATTTTATGCCTACATTCTCATAACATGCAACTATGTGACACCCTTTTGAAAAACGGTCATAAATAAATCATTTACAATTTAAGAAAAGTAGGTATGTTTCGCGTTTACTCATAAACTAAACCTGTTTCGTTTAACATAATAATCCCATTTTTCCCATTCCCATAAAATATTTCATAGGTCGTCGCTGCGTGTGTACAACAGGAAACATAGCGTTGGTAGTAAATCTTTTTCTGATTACCATCCTGGGTACACACATCCGGAATGGCTTGCAGGGCCTGTTCTAACGCTTTCTACTCCAGCCTCCGGACCAATCGGATACACCGGAAGATCTGATTATAGCCTCATTACCAACTTGACACTTGTTACAGCCATTCTTCGTTTCACTTTCGTTGCTTATTGAAGACGGTTTATCGTGGTAAAATATCACGACTGAAGTTAATACCGTCACCTGTGAAAACACTATCACTAGCGAAATTGTTTCAAACTTCCTTTTCCTAAGTTTTTCTCCTGCACTGCGATAATTTAATAATTTAATTTAATAGTAATATATATAAAGCTATGTTGAAATTTAAGTAGGCTAGCGTGCTTTATTTTATCAGATTCAACATTTTTCAATGACGCATCTAAAATTATATTTGATTAAAAAATAATGCTTAGTAGATCTATTACAATGAAATCAAGCAATGATAGCAATCGACCTTTAAGATACACATAAAACGTATAAATATTAATTTTTTTCACTTTTTAGTGACACAGTAACACATCCATTACCTTTAAACGATATCCGTTAAGATCTATTATTATCAAGCGTGTTTGTAAGAACTTTATAATAAGTATCCAAGACAATAAATACTTACACAATCGACATAACCAAGTACTCCAAGCGTATTCCCGTAACGGGGATTGCAAATGCGTTACACAATTAGGCACTAGTGCGACGTGATATATAACCTTAAAACTCGTACAATCAATATGGATTTGACGTCAGCTGGATTATATAAATCATATTACGTACATTATGGAATCACTGGAAAGTCAATCACTGTAATAACAGATTATGTAGCAAAATTCACGTAAGACAGAACATCAATAAATGTACCAAATATAATAAACTAGCTGTGCCTTGCGGCTTCACCAGCTATTACATAAGAAAAAAACAAACAAACAAACATAGTGTGATGCTATACAGCTTATAGCCTGCCCGAATAATGGACTACTATTCAACACAAAAAATAAATCAATTCAAACGAGTAGTTCCTGAGATTAGCGCATTCAACGAAACTCTTCAGCTTTATAATATTAGTATAGATTTTGCAAACTTATCTATCTACTCCGTGCTAGATATTAAGAGAACGATTTCCGAGTATTTGATGAGTAGAGTTGCAAATATAGGGCATATGATGTACTTACTTTGGCGGTAAATAGGGTTACTGTGGTAAGGCTTCACGTGTCCACGTGTGGGTGTTCAAGTCTGATGCACTGATGTTTACTCACGCGTTAATATAACAAGAACACTGCAATGAATAGGTTTTATTATTCCACAAACACATACTTAAGAATTTATCAATCGACGGGGAATATCTTCAATATTACTTATACACATATTCATGTTATGTTCTTGTATATGCAAAATGTAGACTTATACACTTATACTAAATTATATGAATCGAAAAAAAGGCGAATCATTGAAAAATGTCCAAAACGTGTCTCTGAATATAATTTTACTACACTGTCAAATAAATAATATGCCGCATTGCACTTCTACGGCTTTTGTAGAATAACTTCTGATAGTTAGTATACTAGGACAACCGGAAGAGTTAAGTAAAATATTATTTTAATCATGAAGTTATTTAATTAAATTCATAAAGAAAATTGAGCACGAAAAGTTCTTAGCAATGCTCAAAAATATGTAATTACACAAAGGTCTTAGAAATTATTTGTGGTTTGGATCTGATTGTACTACCACTATAACTGTTTCTGCCTTATAATAATAGTAAGAGCAAGGGCTGCAGTGTTCTGGTTCGAAGGGCGTGGTAAGAGAGACATCCTTAGACGAGTTGATCTAGATCTTATACAGGACTAATCTTATCTGGAGTTGTGCAAGAGCCCATGGGAGGTAGAAGGCACATATCATTATTATTATTAGATTAACATATTCGTTGCTACTACATAAAAACATTGCATAAAAAGGAATATAATAAAATAAAGATATAATCCATTGAATGAGAATTATACATGCTATTACATTAAAAAGATCATATCAACAAGAACGCATTATTCGCATTTCACATTCCGATAAGTCCTGATTGGTTGCGATATTTGAATTACAAATTAGTAAAATTACGACTGCAGAGAACTCTTTACCATACGTGATTGTAATTCCTTCGTGACTTAGAATCCTCTTCTAGTAAATGTATTCATGGATTAATTAAGAGGGCTATTTTGTAATCTTCGAACATTTAGATTAAAATTAACTTTGAGCTTGATGTTTATTTCACTGTTATTAAATTTTCTACATTTGTTTCTCTTGGTCAGATTCGAGGGTAAACAAACAAACAATAAACTATCAGTGAATAAATGAAGAAAAAGAAGTATTGAAAAGTGGCAAAGCACTGATTAATTTTAAGTTTATAAAGCGTGTACTACAAAGTTGGATCTGCGTATTGATAAAACTCTATATAAAAACACTTCGAATTACCAGAAGATCACTTCTGACTATAAACGAAATTCCATAATACAGGCAGCCAAAGGGTCAAGGAACAAAATACATAAATACACTTTTATATACACACGCTACAAAATACATAAAATACATATTTGTATATTTTGTAGTATGTGTGTATAATGTATTTATAAGTTTTTAAGCTTCTATTTATTGTACTTATAGCATAAGAAGTGGTATATAGATCGATTAACTTCTTATGCCATTAATACCTTAAAACCTCTATATACCTTAAAAATATTTGGAACGTCACCGAAATAATTGCAACTCTCTTATTGTTTTCTGTTCATATACAATTGGGAAGTTCTGGTAAATAATAGCCATTTGCAATAATCACGTGAAACTCGTTTCTTGCCAAAACAATACATATAACCTCCATTACTGTTTATAATGCTTTGATGGTAACTCAGCTAAGTTTTTGTAGATCGTGATAACTGATTCAATGATCAAGTTTCATTGTGGTCGTCATTGGCTTGAGCGGTTTCCCTAATTAGCAAGGTCACAAATTACACGGCAATATAAATAATTGGATAAAACAAACGATAACTAATTTTTAAACAGTCATAGCTATTATTCAAAGTTCAATAGTTGTAATTAACTTTATAATCAATACTAATAATCTGATTCTCGCTACGTTAAATTCGTCTACTCCGCACTAATAGACCTATAGATTTTACGCAGGTATTTTCGAGTTTACCTTACCTTTAATATACTAATAACAAATCTTTAAGTAGGTACATTTTGTTGGTCATAAAAATGTTTGTCTGTATTTATAAAAAAAAACAATATTTTTTTTACTCAATATTCTTATTAGTTATTTACAAGCGTAGAAATGCTTGCAGAAATGTAGACGGCTAATGAAAGCGATAATTAAGGAATATGGAATTGAACCCGTGAATATTGTTACCTATATTTGTATTATGTCATATATGTGAGAGCTGTGTATAAGCGCTTTAAATATAATCAATAAACGATGACTGAGATTTATAGACTTGGGACATTTAGCGAACCATTTAGAAACTTCTGTTGGCACGAAGATTGTATTTTAAATGCGTATTCTGCGTGAATGCCAACTACCTTTAGCAATAGATGTATATTAGATCGCAAATTACCTTCTATTATCAACAGAAAACATTTTATTGCTGTTTTGTGAATCAAAATATCTCAAAATAACGTTGAATGAATATTTAACACTGCGTCTGTTCTAAACATGCGTTGTTCTATTTTCGTGGACATAAAATGACTGAATAACTTATTATGTAGATTTGTAATATTAGTCTTCGCTTAGAATTGGCTCGAAGAAAATATAATCAATTTTTAGTAATAATTTCATTATAATAAATAAATAAATATAAATAAATGAAAACACATAGTTTGTCATTATCTAACAACAAAAAAAAATATCGATTGACAAAAAGTTAAAAAGATATAACCATAACAAGAATAATGAGCTTGAACTTAAGATAAAGTTTGAATTGTAAGATTAAAATAAAATAACTTAAAATTACTTCTGATACTGTTAATTTTAATTAAAGAAGGACTTTATATACCTCGAGATATAAACTATACATATATTTTCAGTCGTTTAGATTAAATTCTGTAATATTAGTTTGATACGATTTCAAAGATACAGTCGAAAATCTAGTATTACTATTTCATAATCCTCCAACCATTTATATTTATTAATAAATACATATTATGCAATTTATAGAAACGCAATTTTTATTTATTTTTTGTTCATGCATATAAGTAATTTAAAGTTCTATACTAATAAGCCATGTACAAAATTATTTTTCGTCAAGCTGAAATATTTAATGTTTCGTAACCGAATATGAAAAATCTATTACATAAACCATTTACATTTACTTTTAGGCATATACCTACCTAGCATAGCAAATTGTGTAAAATCCGATTCCTTAACTGGAGTTTTCACGAATGATTTAATGACAGGAACGTTTAAAAAATTGACCCGAATGCTCTACGCAGCGTAAGTGGGTGAAGTTAATGGTGCAAGATAAGATAATTGCTCAAAGTAATTACCAAATTTCATGCGTCTTTCATACTTGTACTTATCACTGTATAAATATTGTTAGACCGATTTTATCTTAATCAAGAAACACGTTGTTTCGAAACTAGTAATTTGTTACAGATCTACTTGTGTTAACGGCATTCTAGCACGTAATTTTTAAGTTTACCTGTATTAATATAAAAGATTTCTTTCGAATAATTATGAATATAGGGTTGACATTGAGTCCTAAAAGATGTACAAGGCCAAGTTAAATCCATATAGCCAGCTCCTAAATAAATATCTCATGGAAAAATTCTGTTGTTCAACAACTTTTGTAGTCTCAATTCAAATCCCAGGCATGCAACACATTGCTTGTATTTTTTTTTTAATTTACCTTTGTACCTGCTAATAATGTTAACGAGAGTTAACATCATAACATAAATAAGAAGTAGCATAATAATAGTAATAACGTTTGAATAGTAGTATATACACGCTTATGGATTCTTAAAAAGGGTTCAAGCACTCATTGTTTACGATGTTTTGGTAACTTCAGACGGATTAACAGCCTTAACTCAGGCTGAGAATGCAGCTTAGAGCAGATAGAAAGAATTTTTATTACTGTCTGTAAGAGGACATAAAATTTTATTTCTTTTGGAAAGACAGACGACAGGTAACGGCCACTGGGAAGTAAATAACTTCAAATGATTTGAATTATCTTTCTTTCAACGAAGAACGAGCACTGCCTAACGATCTCACATTTTACGAGCTAAAAATAAAAGTGGGGAAGACTTGTTTATGTTAACCTAAGACACATCATAAGATACTATCAAATTCGTACGTTATAAAAAATATAAGATGTAATACAAAGTTTTCATAAAAGCTTTAGGTGCGAAATTTTTATGTAAATTTTGTCAAGAATTTATAGTCCGCGTCTTTGATTTGCGAATGAATGCTCTATGCAATAAAGCATTCATTCGTTTAGTTAGCGTTCTATTGTAGCTTAGTGTAGTGTTTGTTTGATACTTCAGTAATATAAAAACGAAACTCTGCAGCTTATTTCCTGGATTTAAATGACTTTCTATGACATCGCTGAGAAGAGAGTGGTACTATTCTGGGCCATTACACACCTAGAAACAGTTAGGATCATTTAAATAACTCTGTCACGCCGTTGCTCATGCAAGTTTATTCGTAGGATCTAACGGTCCTCGCCCTTCATAACATCTTGAGGAGAAGCATCTTCGTCAACTCAATTGACACAATTCTCATGTTTTACACTGCAACCGGACGAGATGTTTATATAACTGAAGCCCCGTACTAAAAACACACTTCAGAAACCTGTCCGAAAGCTATTCGTGTCGGAGGTTATCAGTTATTCGAAAATCATACAAGGTTGCTTTAACAATCTTTCAGCTTATGAAGTTGGATTTGAAATATTAT
>DWTU01000988.1:0-14490 GCA_018251515.1 Cecropterus confusis
CACAATTTTACTACAATCACAATTTACTGGTCGCACGTACGTACGTAAACACTTTTTTATATATCTTTAATATAAAAAAATAAATAGCATGAAGTCCACCTATAGGCGGCCATTGACACTCTGTAATTAACTTCAAATAGAATCCGAGTCCTATTTAAAGACGATCACTGTTAACTAAGTTCAAAAGTGTCTACAAGTGTCCTATCCTTGTCTGGACACAACTGCATTATATTGCATGCACGGCGTTACAAGCATGTTACATTACGTGCTAAAGATGCCGGTGTGTACAAGAGCGTCGTGGCGAACCAAAGTCGTCGCCCTTTACGGATCAGGCGACTGGCCAGTGCCCTTATTATAATTGATCAAAACGGTCACTACTACATTCTTCCCATTTTGCCTAAACAAAATATGGACGAAATCAGAAACAAAATAAACTCGTATTACGGCACAGGGGCCCAATTCCCCCTTATTACGAGTTTATTACATTTTTTCAAAACGTTCACCATTTACGATTTCGCCCATAGCAAACATGGATAAGAAGTGATAGCCTTCAACTCCGTCGCCAGGTCCGCATCCCCGGCCGGTACGCACCTGGCGCGCTCCACCTCCTGCAGCTTGGCGGCCAGCTCCTGCAGCTGCGCCTCGGCCTGCTTGCGGCGCCGCTCGCCGTCCGCGCGCGCCGCGCTCGCGCTCTTCAGCTCCGTCGCCAGGTCCGCGTTCTCCGCCTCCAGCGCCTGCTTCGCCTTCTCCAGGGCTGGGAACGACACGTTGTTTGTACAAAATTAAATAAATTAAGCACCTACGCATTAAAAGCTACTATAACGTCTTCGGAGCATGCGGACAAAAAATATGAGTTATAAAAGGGACTTCACCGCGCAACAGATCATTACAATAAAAGGTAACCCATTGCATATTGTTAGTATAATCAAAAATCTACTCCTCTAGTGAAGATGGATTTAGAGATTCAGACTTCTTAGATACATAATAAAAATTATGTTAGGTTTATTCTTTATCATATGATACAAAGTAAAATCATTTCGTTTTAGATTGACACCATGCTGACTAAACTTCTAAACTATGTGAAACACTTAAGTTCTCCTCAAGATTTTTTTTAACCGTTAAAGGAAGCAATAAATAATTTTTCACACACATAATGTGTTTGCCACATTCAAGGTTTAATTACACAAAGTGATTCTTTAACTAATTATGATAAGTATTGAAACCGTAATCCTTTACACGACAAACTAAGTCAATCATTGCGTATTTAAATCCGTACAACTAACATCTGCAATGCGACGCTATATCGTGCTTCGAGTCCGGCGAGTGCGGACTCTTGCACATGTGCTGCCAGTAGTCCCGCGCGGAGTTGAACGCGCTGCCCTCCTCGAGGGGCAGCGACATGTTCTCCACCTCGTAGTTATCGTCTTTAGACATGTAGCCGAATTTCACGTTCTTCTGCCTACGCTCCTTCACGTTGGCCATTGCGCAATCGACATCACGTTGTATACGTTACAATTACAAACAAATATAATTATATATACATCCGAAATTTTCATGTAAAAGGCACGCAAAAAAAAGTTATTTCAGTTTGTGACAACGTTACTGTGTTGACACTGTCGTTATGTTCTTTTTTCTATTTTTAAATTTAGAATATATTCTTATCTACCAGTGTTGATTGTGGATGATGCAGATTTTTATTTTTTTAAATACGAGGCTATAATATGCCTATGTTAAAACAGCGAGTCCGTTCGTTGATATTTACAGTTTAATTACGAATGTTACTATACACGTTTAACAAAGATAAAAGTAATGATTAAGAAAACTGATTTCTTTATGTCCTAATCTATGTTCTAAAAGAGCATTATTTGCACAGGCAGCCCGTCGCAGTGATTAAATTTAGGCCGTAATTAAAACCAAATAAAAACTTTAATTGATACTTTTGTGAATGAATGGTGCTCAATTTCAATAAAGTACATTTCACTTTTGATAACATACATTATTCCAAAAATAGTTGTATTTGCTACAAAAGACGGTTTATTAATCAGCATTAAATTAGTCTGCGATTTCTTCTATACAACCTTATAGTTAAGTTAGAAATCGCTGATTAGCGATAATCCGTCTTATGTATCGTTTTAAAATTTGATATTCCATTGATGTTTCTATTTATTGGGTATAACAAAGCCTATATTTTTATGATCGTGTGACGTGACCTCAACATCTGGCATACGCAACAAATATCAAACTTCAACATACCGGCCTTGGTCTTCTTGATCTGGTCGTGCTGCTCGTTGAGCAGCTGCAGCTCCTGCGAGTGCTTGTGGCGCTGCTCCTGCAGCGCGGCCTCGTGCGCCGCCGCCTCCTCCTCGAGGCTGCGCTTCAGCACCGCCACCTCCTGCTCGCGCTTCGAACGCAGCTCCTGTTGCGCTGGAAGGGGGATGACGCACGGTCGATTATATAAAAATATAACATAAATCGTAAACGGTTTCTAAACTCGAACACCGCAGTAGGAATTTCTCCTGTGTCGTCCACAAAGACGAATACACAAACACCGAGACTCAGAACAGAAATCTAAACTCATCATTCAGATGTCTGTCTGGCCGGGTATCGAACCCGGGACCCACTGCGTGTCTGACCGGTATGGTAACCGCTTCACCACGTGGGTCTTTTATATATCTTACAAAGTAACAAATGTAACCTCCACGATTGTAATAGTTGATGATTATTCCATATAACATTATTCTAAGGCTTGATATTCTTGACGAGTTTTTAAGTGCGAGAAATTATTTTCAAATGTGTTAGTCAACGTATCGATACAGTACGAGCAACGAACTGTAACGAGCATAGTAAACCAAAAGTCTACATTCGGATTTAAATATCTTACTCAAAATCCTCTAAGATATTAAGGCGATATCATACAATTTACCAACATGAGCGTCCCCACTGCAGTAACGGTGTACAAGCTATTTATTGCAGCTATATGTATGGTTACATTTGTATTTTTATTTGTTCACCACAACTGTAAAATTTCTTTACCTAATTCTACCTAATTCTATTTTATCTACTTCTGGATTAATATTAAACCAAGGCCGTAGCCTCACGGACACGCATTACTCACCAGCAGTAGTATCGAGCGAGTCGAGCAGCTCGCTCTTGAGCGCCTCGAGCTCCTCGTTGAGGTCTCGTCGCAGCTTCTCGGCCTTGGTGCGCGCGGCGCGCTCCGCGTCGAGGTCCTCGTGCGCCTCGCCGAGAGCCGCCTCGGCCTCGCGCGCGGCCTTTTGCGCCGCCGCACGTAACGCGCCCTCCTCGTCCGCGCGCGCCACCGCCGCCGCCAACTCCTCCTCGCGCTTCGCTATAATCACAATGCACATTGTTACCGTATTCTGACACCATCTGAATGCTATTGCTTATATATACAGAGTGGAAATCCCTAATAATGCCAATAAAGATAATAATACTTACTAGTTAAAATAAGTCCTTATAAATAGCTATAGTTTTAGGTTAATTAAATACGAGACATAAATAAATTTTATTAATTAAATGACGATTTAAAGGACACCTTCAAATGACGATTTAACGGAAATTCAAAAGACATGAAAAATACGCCAATTTTCAATGCACGATTAGTATAGACCTGTCCAAAATCATAACTTACTAAGTACAATTTGAAGCTCCTCGAGTTGAGCTCTCCTCTCCGAGAGTTGTTCCTTAACATCCTGCAGTTCTGTCTCTACCTTCCTTTTTGCTCTGTCTACTTCTTGACGGAGTTGGTGATCCTGATGGAGACACATTTTGTTAAAATTTAAAAGAATTTGTTCATACAAATTCACGTATAAATACATAATGAATGTTATATGAACGTGCAGGTACAATTCTATTGACTCTGCAGTAATTTGTAACCAAGGGCTACTCAATACTGTTTTTAACTTAATTATTACAGAAGACATAATAAAAACAGAACTGGAAAACAAAAATAACTCACCTTAAGCAGTTTCTCCTCGAGCTCGGCGATTGCCGACTCTTGCTTGGCCTTCAGCTTGCTGAGGTGCTTCGCCTTCTCCTCCTCCTCCGCCAGCGCTTGCGACAGGTCGTTGGCACGCTCCTCCAGGATCTGCCACATAACAATGATTTGAATTATACAATTCGAATTACGCTTTTTCCCTTTCTGCAATATCAGGTCCACACTCGAACAACGTACAATGTGTGTCATAGACACCAAAAGATGAGTATATGAACACTCATACACAGAACGGCTTCTTATTTTATATCTTACTTGTTGACCGGAAATCGAACCTGGAACCGCCTGAATGTAAACAACGATGCGATATCGTATCTAGACAGCTAGCCCTCAATGAGTGGACAGAATATTATTATATGTTTACTCAAAGTCGTGAGATACTTCGTTTCGACTGTGATACGACGCATGAGTTGTCATTTCAACAATGTTTCCTCTTATTGAACCATTTACTTTATACTTCCATTTTACATACACCTATTAAGTGAATTTGTTTATTTTCATAAAATATACAGGACACACCAAATAACACTTAACCAACATGTATGGGCATGTTGGTTAAATGTTATTTGGAGTATTTGAGACTCCTAGCAGAAATTGGTAGGATAACCAGTACCATCATACCAAATAAGAATGTGTGCATACCTTCTTCTCCTTGACAAGTTTCTGGTTGGTGTCCTCACTGAGGGCGAGGTCCTCCTCGAGCTTCTTGATCTTGGAGTCACATTGCACACGTTCCAATTGCAATTTCTGTCGAGCGGCCTCCTCCTCTTCCAATTGCTCTTCCAAGTCCTATGGAAAAAGATTAAAATATTAATGGTGTTTTTTATATTTATTTAGTGCTAAATATATATCTAGCTAAGTTTAAACTTAACTAACTTGAACGAAATACATTTTTATTACTCTTTCATAGTAAATAATCTTCATTGCCAGTAGTCTTATATGATCAATTTCACACAGAGTCAGCTATATGAAATCGGTGGCACGTACTTTGTTACTGGCAATAAGGAAACAACAATAGAAAGCCTAGAAAATCCGAATCTGCTTTACAATATACTCCACACCGAAGCACATCATTGCATATTACGGCAGCGGATATAGTTAAAAATGGACAAACGTTACAGAATTCGACCAAATTAAAGTAGCAGTAAAACTTGAAAGTATGTGAGTGAGATACCTGTATGTTGAGCTGCAGCCGCTTCTTCTCCTGCTGCAGCGCGCCGCAGCGCTCCTCCTCCTCCTCGATGCGGCCCTCCAGGTCGTGCAGCAGCTCCTCCAGCTCCTGCTTGCGCGCCGCCGCCCGCGCGCGGCTCTCCTCCGCCTCCGCGCACAGCTCCAGCTCCGCCTGGGAATCACATGCATGCTGATAAGAAAACCGATTCAGACTTCATATTAATATACATGTATAGCAGTCTGATCAAATGCACAGATTGAAAGGCTCTATACTTTATATTATATATTCCACCATAAAAACTATTAATTTTTGATTAAACCATCCCCCAATCAGACCATAATGTACGTACCAAACTTAATGTTTCACATTGAATGCAGTAAAATTTATTGGAAATATATTTGGTGATGATTCAAAAGAGTAAAAATCAGTGTTATTAATCAGTGTTTTATTTCTAGTAGCTAATGAAGACAACATGTAATAATAAAAGTTGATAGTACAATATAAGTGTTAATTAGATAAATTAGCATTCCAATCAAACCACAAACTGATCCTGTATTAACAAGAATATTTTATAACTTCTGAAGCTTCACACAATAGCAGTGATATATTTTTTAAAAGCGTTTGTTCCGAAAATGTTTAAAAACAGACGTAAACACATTAACATTACCATTTATTACAATTTATTCTCATTTAATTATTGATAGTAAAAAAAAAATCGTCTGTTAAAAGTATAATGTAAAAAGTATAAATTAATATACTTCAGTAACTAACAACAAACTGTTGTGCAACAAAACTAAGCACAAGCAACAGACCTGCAACTGCTCGGCGAGCTGCGTCTTCTCGGCGCTGGCCTGCTGGTACTTGGCCTCGTACTCCTGGCAGCGCTTCAGCTGCATGTCCAGCCGGTCGCGGATCTGGCGCAGCTCGTCCTCCTTCTGCGTCAGTTTCTCCTCTTGCTTCGTCACCTCCAGAAGTGGTTTCACCTGGAACGATTCGTTTCACGTGTTTTATTTTAATATATCGAAATGATACATTTTTAAAATAGTGGAAAAATATTTAAGTTATAATTTTCCGGTACCGTAAGATCGTACCATTTTTATAATCGGACTAAAGACGAAATATTTTATGTCGTCTTTAGTCCGAGTTTAGTCTTAATAAAATTAGTTAATAAGACAAAAGCAAAATCTCATTGAATAGTGTAAAAACATGTATTGAGGGTATATTTGGTAGCGTTTCAAAATGGGCAAGCATTTGAAACTGTAGGTTAGTTAAACAAAAATGTTACTTTTTAAAGAAATTATTACAAAAGTAGAAGAGTTTAAATTATTTTGAGATGATCAAATTAGATTTCTTAAATTATGCAATAGTAGTTATCAATAGGATTTCAATAAAATACTAAGGACAAAAATAACCTTAAAACTTAACTTGAAATCCCATAATTAATCTGCGCTTAAGTATTCAATTAGCTGAGCAAACAATGGTCTTCGATACAAATGGCATTGCGATTTTTTCATGTGTGTGAATATAATATATTACTTAACACTCACATGTTATTTACATAACAACTTCTGCATAACGAAGGGCTAAGTTATTTTCAAAACATTGGTAATGTTTGTATAAGCATGAAGCGCAATAATAATTATTATTATTCTGCTGAGTGGGAAATATTCTAACATAAGGGAAAACAAAAATATATATATGTAAAAGTATATACACAACTCACCTTAATATACAACCTCCACCATTGCCAATTTCTGAGCTTCAAGTACGCCGCACAGTTCCTCTGGATTATTCTTATAGCATTTAACTGCTGCAGCCTCTTCTGGTAGTTTCTTCTAGCCAGATATCCACGGCAGAATGCCTGGAAGTTGACGATCAGGTCTGTGATCTTGTAATCCCGCTCCTCCTCCAAGTGGGCCAGCACACCAGCCCTGAAGAAGATTTTGGACTGACCGACGCGGTACAGGTTATGATCGAGCTCCAGGGCGTCAATCATTTGTTCGCATGCCTTCTTTCCATCCATGAATCCTTTCGGAATAATATTCGGTGTCAGCAATTCGTATCGTTGTCTGAACTCCTGGAACGGTATCCTGTTCGGGAAGCCCTGTCTGCAAATCCTGATTCCCTCCAGCACACCATTGCAGCGAAGCTGATCAAGCACTAGGGGCGCTTCGATTTTGCCAGCCTTCTTTTCGTGATTGGGTATGATGCACCTTACGAAGTTGGGGTTCGTGTTTCTCAGCGTCGCCATGAGTTTTGTCAGTTGTTCCTTGTACAACTGTGAAACAGTTCGGAACATACCCTTTCTCGTCCTAGCACCGAATTGCGTGTCAGTCATGGCTTGCTGCGCCATGCCGACGATTTCAGCATCCTTCCAGATGTGGCAGACAAATGGATCTTGCGATGACTGAAGGAGGGACACGACGTTCTCGTTAAGTGGATCCATGTTCTTCATCAACCACTGCGCAGCTGAATAATCGACTTTGCCAGCGTAATGTATAATGGCGAAATCGGCAATACCCCTAAAATCTGTCTTCATGAATTTAGGATGCACCGAATGAGCTGATACAAGCTTCTCCACGAACGTTTTGTCTGTTGCTTTAGGGAACCAGCACTCCTCGTCCAGGAGAGCCATGATACCCATAGGCTTGTCGATAAGATCGATTGTGGGCTGTAAATCTAAACCAAAATCGATGAATTTCCATTCGATTCCTTCTCTCTGGTACTCCTCCTGTTCCAATATGAACATAGTGTGATTGAAGAGCTGTTGCAGCTTCTCATTGGTGTAGTTAATACAGAGCTGCTCGAAGGAGTTCAGGTCGAAGATTTCGAAACCAGCCATGTCGAGGATCCCAATGAAGGAAGCACCTTGTCGTTTAGTTCTATCCAACGATCTGTTGATTCTGTTTACAAGCCACCTGAAGAGCCGTTCATAGCAAGCCTTGCCAATCGCCTCCACAGAGAACTCGACTTGCTCCTTGGTCTGTGCTTTCGTTACGAAATCACGGCCTACTTTGATTCTAGGTTTGAGGAATGCTTTCGTCATTTCCGTCACCGAAAGGCCTGAAAAAATAAATTCATTATTAAGAATTGTGCTCATTGCAATAAATGGTAATTTTAAAATGCTTTGACTAATTACCGAGTAAATGCGCAATTTTTTGCGCGACTGTATTATCGGGCAACGTCGCCTGGTCCGAGTTCCTCTCTTGCTTGAACTGCATAGAACCAAACAGTAGGACTGCAGATACTATTCTGAATATCGAGTTGAAGTCTTCGATGTTCATGCCCATGATGTTCATTGATTTGATCGTCGCTTGGAACTCCGCAGCATCATCAATGCCTGGTACAGGCAACGCGGCATTCGATAAGAATGGGTAGCTCTTAGGATCCTCTAGAATGTACTCGGCCTTCTGCTGTGTAGTTGCACCAGCAAGAAGCTGGTAGAAGATGTGGAAAGTTCTTTCGTCCTTCGCTTGTCGTATCGCTCTGGATTTCTCAAGTAAGTACGTTTCGATGTTCGCGCCAGCTATGAAACCGGACGCGTCGAAGTTTATTCTGATGAATTTACCCTAAAAGTAGAAATTGAAACGTAAGAATATTATATCACAAGAACATATACGTATCACAGTTGTACATGTTTTGTCGCTCTTCAATACTCACGAATCTCGATGAGTTGTCGTTCTTCACAGTTTTGGCGTTACCAAACGCTTCCAAGATCGGGTTCGCTTGCAGTAGTTGTTGCTCCAACTCTCCCTATAACATAGATCTTGTTACTCGCCTCATCTCATACAATTAAAACCTCAAGCAAATTTATTCGACAAAGACGATAAAACGTGAACATTTTGTTAGACTTAATGATTAGGCATTCACAAAAGCTTTTCAATGGATACAAGCGATAGTCACCTCGAACGTAGGTCCATTACTCTATAGTAGGTGGCAGCGTGAAATGAATTTGAATGGTTATGAGGTTAGAGTTACATTAAAAATGCAATATTAGATTATTTTATATATCTCTATTGAATTTAGCAAACCAGAATGATCTTGAATTTAATTACAATTTATTACTATATTTTTCAGTAGAATAAAGCATTAAAATTATGTAATGATATGGAAATATATATAAAACCAAGTAATAATTTTAATATCTTATCAAAACTTATGAAGAAGATCAATGTGTTTTGTAATAATTTAACCAAGTTATTAACTTTAGTTATAAATTTGGCAAAACGGATAATATTTAAAACTTTCCCGATTTTAGTACCTTCTAGTATGTGGTTAAATAGCATAGTTACAGTTAACATGAGTTATATTGATGATATTTTACAAATAACAACTTCGACCCAATCCAATGACTCCCAACGCTATAGAAAGATAAAATTGGTTAGTAATAAACACATGCTTTGAGGAAATAAACGAGGAAATTGATTTTCATGTTGTAATTAGGCTAGACGTGTACATTTTAACGGTAGAATATGAATAACATCGTAATTAACTTTTTTTTAATAATTCGTAATTGTAAAACTGTACTAAAATAAGTTATGTAACAATTTGATCGTTAAATTAAATGTTTATCGACAAAAAACTGACTACTCAAAATAACCAAAACTTTGTGATACTGTAAACAGCAAATAAACTAAAAAATATTTTTAATAGTACTATTTCAACTGATACCACATTGGTATGACACAACACTAATACACACACAAAGCATAACATTAATAGTATTGTGGACGGATTAGTAGCACACAATGATGACTGGTTAGTTCATAATTCCTCTAGACTTACTATGATCAACTGCGGCGAGGGTCCCTGGGCGGCGAAGGCGGGTCCGAAGGGAGAGGGAATAAAAAAAGATATATATATTACACGTGAATCAGAACTTAGAGGGTGGTAGAGAAAGGTTGGTCTCGTAATACTACATCTCACAAAATAGACACCATATAGTGCAATAAGTTTATTAAAAACTGGCTATTTAAGAACATGATTAAAGTTAAATCAAAAAGATTTGGAATTTAGAAAAAAAGCATCCTTCAATTCAGTGCGCTATTGAATTCAAAATATTTATCTAGAAACCATACTAATAAAGTATATCTAGCATAAACATTTCTTCGTAAATATTTGTTTATTTATATTTGTTATGTAAATGTATTTGACTACAAATAGTTTAAACATATATCAACTGAACAAGTAATCATTAAATTCATCGCTTTTCAATTGGCTGCAGCCTTTTTGTGTTCCACTGCCATTTCAATTCCCGTAAAACTCCTTTTCAATAAAAAAATATGTTATATAGTGAGATATAGTACTATGTTGAACGCTTCAGACTAGCGCATGGACAATTAAACACTCATTCCACCGATTACCGTGCGGGTGCGTACAATTGTTACAATTATATATACTTATAGCTTAAAATTATAAGAACTATACAATTATGCTAGTAGACGGTTTATACAAATATTACGGGATGTAAAATTAATGTAAATATAATTATGTTGTACTACCAGAATCAGGCGTCCTGCCTGTGTGTAGTATTTTCCCTGCGTTATGGATTCATCCCAATTATAAATACAAATTGTATATGATATTGTATTGCAAATTTGAATATAGTAGCGACATCTAGGCGCAAGTTACAACGAAGAAGATACCATAAAAATATTTCCCATTTAAAACACTTAACGTGCCAACTTTCACAGTGACTCACGGTATCGGAGATTATAAGTCTCAAAAAATACACCAACATCCACTTCTATACATTAAGTTACATTATGCAATATACATCACGAATGTGTACTAATTTATATTTGCATTATTCTGATTTGTGTATTTAAATAAATGTTTATATTTATAGTTACTCGTATATGTAAACTTTTCATTCATGTTTAGAAACGTTCAGCATTTACTTTGGCCGTTAAATGTACATAAGGAGATAAAATTCGCTCCATATATCAGATGGGAACTATTCAAATTCAGCAGACTGTGGCTCATTTACTAGCGTTCACTAAGTGCACTTGGTTAAAAAAATTCAACTGAAATAGAAAAAAATATTATAAACTATATTTTTGTAAACCATAACGATTTAAATATAACAAATGAAGTCATCCCTGATTAAGAGCACTTGTACTATGCAAATATACTAGAGTAAGACCTACTTGTGCATGCTGAATATTTTGGTTAAAATGCGACCTTCCTTAAGTAATCCATGGTAGTGTTTTCCTTCATAAATGCGCATTAGAGTAATCTCATCGTTATCGTTATCTGCGAAGGAATAAATCGCGAGGTGTCCCACATCTCTAAGAATCCCATATTATGTTCCTAAAATGAGTGACTAGTACCAGCTCTACAAATGGACTAAGATAAAGATTAAAAATGAAGATAAATTAAGATAATCTCGAGTGCCTACACCATTAAATATAGTACAACTTTTATCCAAGTATCGAGCCATCTAAATTTCTAGCCCAACATATAATATAATACGTATATATATGTATACATATATACGCGTAGTCCGTACGTGTGTCAAAGTGCGCGTTGTGCGAACGTGCAATACGTGCGTCGTACGAAACTCCGCACTCACTTCGGCTGCGTTGTAGCGCACTCCCTTATGTAGTTGCGTTAAAAAGAGAAGAAAGGTTAAGGGATACGCATTAAAATATTAAATTGAACGCTGTTCTGGCGTTAAACAATGACAAGGCTTAAAGGGGCTGGCGTTAAATATACTAGCCGCTTTTACCCACTAATATAATTATGTACAACTTAGAAACACATAAAAATAACGCATCAATTATTTTATTAATGTGCGTTATGATTAGTATAAATTGAAATGTACGTAGCATTAGACTTTTTTTGCAAATAATAGCCTAAATAACGCGACAAATGTTTACCTATCCAAGCAAAAGTTATGCAAACATACAATATAGCTTAATATAACAAACACAAAATCTTGAGCACATTTAAGGTATGATAAGATATTTTATTAAGTATATTAGACACGTAATGACGCATTTACTAATACTAACTAGAATTTCTCATACACCTTAGAGTTTAATTTATCTCAGTAGAAATTAACTACCTAATTAATTTCTAATTATGTACATATGTAGTGTTATTCTAGATGCAGTCACAACGGTTCATTATAGATAATTATTAATTTGTCACCACAGTGTCCCATAATGCGAGGGACTCAACTGACAGTCAGAAAAACATCTTAATGATTACTTAATTGATTAGCGATACAAGTTTATGTGCACCATTATCCCCACGATACCTGTAATATTGTCTATGTGTAAAGGATTTAAAGTAAACATTTAGCGGGGAAGCATAATTTAAAGGTTGAAGGTTAATTTAGGGCAACAACTAGCCGTATTACAATGTAGAACCTTACCCGCACGCGATAGTCGAACCAGAAGCCGAGCACGCGCTTCACAAGAAAACTTATTGTTTTATACGGATATTAACAAATCATTTCTGTTAAATAATAATAGTTAAGAAAACAAAAAACAAATATAATAAGTAATTATGGTAAATAGTAGAACTATAACCTAATTTGTATAGTTTTCCTACGGTCCAAATCGTGATGCAATATACTTAAACTCCAATTAATTCATAGCGTTTTTTAGAGGTTCGCATTCTTATATTTTCAAGGTAACAGCGTTATTTTCGGACTATACAAATGTTATAAAAAATTAAAAGATTTTTTATGGATAAATAACAAAAAATCCCCAAATAATTTCTATGACCTTTTCATTTCAGATATAATCCCGTGGCAATAAAACAAATATATCATTATTTTTTCAGGGTAACAACTAATTTTTAACTTGTTTTAAAGAAGGTATTTCTTAAGTTTCGAACATGTGTTTTTTTATACATAATGGTTGTTAATTAAGTATGAAAATCTTACCGCTCCGCTCCCCTTGGGCTTTGAGGCGGCGACATACGCCAAGTATTGGATCACCTTCTTCGTGTTCTCGGTCTTACCGGCGCCGGACTCGCCCGTACACAGGATCGACTGGTCCTCGCGGTCTGGAATAAACATTAGAAGGTTTTAAACACATTGCTCCTAACAATATTAAATAGATATTCCAAAATTTAAATATACTGATCCTCGTACGATTTAACTATTTTATTTAACCGTTTTCATCCTAAAAATCTAAAACAGATACTCAGACACTGTTCAAAGTCTCTGAGTCATTTGTCCAAACAGTTTAAATTTTCGAGTTTAAGTTTTAAAACAATCGAATCATCATCAACTATCATAACAGTCTGAAAATCATATTCGGAGGCTTAAATCACGTTCATCGTTTCATCTCTTTAAGGTTTAATACAATGGTTCTAGCAGTTTTAAGTATTTGAAAGTTTTAAACATAATGAGCATCATATTTTGCAAAAGATACCCTGAGTCTTTAAACACTTTCATCCTTACAATCTATTCTACGTTACAACAACAGACATTAAAAGGTTTTAAATACATTGGTCCTGATATTAAGAAATATCTAAAGCTTTTTTAACCAAATATGCGGCTACGAAGGTTTAAAATGTACAACAACCAATTCCGTGAAAACAAACTATACCCGTAAGGCGATTTAATTAAAAACCGCGCCTCCATATTTCACTAGTACTCGCTACGTATTTTGTAATTAATTAAAAAACTAAAAACTAAAGAATCCTTTTTAGGTGACCCTATTTTTTACAAATTATTTCATTCATTGTGTACATCAGTATCGTGTCAGTTAACCTTTTAGAATAGGTATCCCTACTGAGATCCATTTACATCACCTCGGCACCCGACAGGCGCAAATTGCGATAGTTATCCGCAAACACCCATATACGGAGGGCATAGCTTCTATCGATGAATAGCGAATTAGCGCATTTGCAGGGTTATCAACTGTACCCACTAACGTAATATTCGCCCGCCGGTTTATCCGAACAAAGTTTATACCTTATTTAGTTTGGGAAGGATCCCAAATTTTTTCCTATGATTTTTTTATGATAGTGAAGTAGCAAATGAACATTCAGTCCACCTGTTGGTAAGTGGCCACCTATAATGAACCTCAAATAAGAATATATTTGAGGTTGGCCAGATACGTTGCTACCCATGACGTTGGAACGTCTCGAATAAGTGTGTCTCCGTTACCACACCTTTCAGGTCAGAATACAGCAGCGGTCACTGCTCTCGTTAGGCAGAAAAAGGTGTGGCAGTAGTCCCATCAGAGTCACAAAGCATTCCACCATTAGTTAAGCCAATATATTCGTTTTTAAAGTGATTCGATTACCAGGTGGTAGAACCAATGTAGTTCGACCGGGGAGG
>DWTU01000989.1:0-14489 GCA_018251515.1 Cecropterus confusis
CTTTGTTTTAATGTAATACTGTACTATGAAATGAGCCCACGTATTTAAGATTAGACAAACACAAAATGATTTAACTACAGAAATTATGACAACTCAAGTGACATTAAAAAGTATGAATGCCATTAGTATCAAATTTACGATAGAAAATATTTAACCAGGATTCAAAATAAAACGGCAAATAGTAAAATAATATGAGAAACTTGTTAGAGATAATAAATAAAAAAAACACCCAGACCAACAAGCAAGCTGAATTGAGCGTTGATGATGCCACAGCAGAATGTTCAGTTCTTAGAGATAACATAAACGATTAAAGAGATTGTGAAATACAATAAAACGCTATTTTATTAAAATACAATCGTTTTGTATATCGTAAGTACTATAAAGTGAACAACCAGCGAGGTTTCATTCCAGGCTGGTCTCAAGTTATCCCGCAAGGGTTGTCTCTTACAATTTCACTTTTTGATACTATAAATTATCTTAAAACATCTTGGTACAGATGTATTGCATCACTTGTATTTCATTTTTAGTAATCTTTATTTCTTAGTCCTCGTTGCATTTGTTTTTCAGCTCTGTATTTCATACATATTATGTACATCTAACATAGTCGTGCCTCCTGATCACCTCGTTCGACACATAATACTAGTTAAGTGCAAAAATAATTGTTAAATACATATTTAATTCACATCGCATCTAAAAAGCCACGAGTATTTTATTGGTTACATAAAACACACTTTGATATAATCAGCGTGGAATCCGAACAAAATATAGTGAGTCCTTTGCCTCGGCACAATGTAGTAAAAAACGTACCTAATACGACAATGATTACAATCAATTTGCCATTAGGATATCATTTGGTTTTATCTAAGTATTTGTTGTAATGTTTACGAGTATTCTGACATCTGTATTTCTTAATATTAAATATACATTTTTTGTAATAAGTTTTCGTCTTTTATTTATGAAGTATAATATAAATAATACAAGGTGCACGTTTTAAAATCTAGAAAATACCGAATAAAACAGCATCCCTAAGATCAATTACAGGACGCTTTGCTTCTTTGAACACTAGATTGGAATAATTTCCTCTCGCATACAAAACAAGGTTTGCACAGCTTTTGTTAGGAAAAACAGGAGTGAATAAACCATTCGTGAAGATGCCGCCGATGTAGATGTCGATCCAGAAAGAAAAGGTTTTAGGATTTGGCTTTAGTGTAAACCTTAACAGAGCTATAATTAGACTGTTAACGAGGTTTATTATTTCGTCCTTTAAATGAAAATATTTATCACGATGGGGACATCATCGACATAAATATTTTAAACCAGGTCTGGTAAAAAAAAAAACAAGCAATTATATTATAATGTATTTATTCTAATATTTATAAGTTAATCCTATTTTGTGCAAAATCAGCTTTTTACAAAATAATGACTGACCTAGCTAAGAATACTACCTACCCACAAACGAAAACTTCACGAGTTTTATTTATATTTTGTAATTGAGAATCGTGGGTAGGGATCGAGTTTTTAAAACTCATTCATATCTTCCTAGTGACATCCAATAGTGTAGGTAAATAATAGTTTTAAATAATAAATAAATAAAGTAGAGATAGCCACTTGAATTTGTACAATGTCAGCCATCTAAACGGTTAGAAGGCGAGAGTGCCGCGAGAAAGCTGTGTTCGTTCATATGCGCAAGCCGGGGTTGCGCGAGCGCACGAAGTTGAGCAGTTCATCGCTATCCTCACACACGAAGGGCTTCACGTGGTGGCAGGCCACGTCGTGCCACTTGATGCCGTCGTTGTAGAAATTGTTCAGGATGGACAGGCAGGACTCGTCGTTACCCTGAGAAAACAATTATCATATCAGTCATAATAATGAGTAGTAGCATAGTAACAAAATAAATCAACTAGTTGTCAAGTTGTAATTATACATTTCTTTGAGCATGTTTTAATTTTTTTATCAACCCTATAAGTATTCATAATCGTGGAAAAAATAGCATATATGTATTTTAATTGAAATCTCTTCGTTCACAAATATTTAAAATAAGAGTATTTTTTTATTTTAAAGTAATTATTTTGTGACAGACATGTTTTTTAACTTTAGTTTCTTTAACTTTTAAGAGTCTATTGTTGCTTAATTAAAACTACTATTTAAAATGTTTTTTTATATGGTTTTGTCTTTAGCGCCTTTAAACCTAACTTTATTAATTCGCTGCCGTCTTCTATTCTCGATTAGATATCGATTTCCAAACAGACAATAAAAATCCATGACGTTCATATCCGAGGAAAGATTTCTAGCTATATTTATTAATAAGTATTCATATTATTGCATTACGTAAACTTTAATTTAACATTCATTCAAGGTATAAACAACTTTCTATCCATCACGTTTATAACACTTTTGTAATAACAACGTTTATGCAAGAATATTTTTTAAAATAAATTTCTAAAAATCTGTTTTCAATGTTACTTTTGTGACATAAAAGACCTGCAAATAATGTTGTATCCATGGCAGATGAGTATAATATGAGTAATATTTTTTTGTAAAATTTTACTGTTTTGACGTATTATAGAAATATAGAATTATACTAAGTCTATAATATATTATTGTTTGTTTTCCCTAAAAAGTATCTAACAACAGCAGTAGATTAAGTCGTGACCGAAAGACCGAGATCTCTGCTTTGAGAAAGTTAACGTACTGTGAGTACTATAGACACAAACAATACTTATTTTATTTCGAATATTTTTAAAAGAATATCATTAATATAAGAAGTCAAAGTGGGGTGTCAATAAATTTTCGAATATTAGGTACATACCTATATACTTCTTATGTCACGACAAAAAGTATTACTTCACATTTTAGAAAATAACCAATTATGAATGATTTAACTCTGTATTCAATCAAGTCATTCATTGGGTAAGTATTTTCTTTTCAAGTAAGTAGTTGGTGTACATATTTGTAATTAAATTTTTCTTCTTGGGCTACTCCCGAAATTTTTGAGGTCCAATACTTATAAATAATCGTTTTTCTGCTCAGAAGGAATCTAAACTAATGTCATTGCATCAAGTAGGTACATACATCAGCCTGTTAAGGTCCACTCCTGAACATAGGGCTCCCTTAACGGGAGTTTATGCCAATAGTGACCGTAATAGCAAAGCGTTTAAAGCTGTTAAATTTTTATGCGATAGTTAACATCCTGGTGGATATTTTTTTTCGTGTTACATATAGCTTCTGTGCTATAACTCAAACGGGCACTATCCTGGCACGGTGTGTATGTATTTAAAATATTCTTAAGTAAAGTTTTTCTTACTTGAGCGGCTTCTCTGTTGTCGGGCTGTGGCTGACCGTATCCGCCAGTGTAGGACCAGTCGCCGGTGTTGCGTTGAGTGGTCGGACCGATTTTCGCTCCCGAACCTGACCAGAACCAGCCGTTCACGTTAGGGGGTTGCAGGTCAGGCCTGTCGCATCCCGCGAAGTTGCACTTGCGGCCCGAAGTCCAAATGTACCGAACATTACCGCGAGCGATCCTCTGTTTTATAAATTCATTTTCCTGTAACATTAACGAGGAAAATTAGTATCGATTCGATTTGAGAACGATTCACAATTATTGTAATTTTATGCAGTACTAAATTTTATGTTTGTACGTTGTTTTTGAACATTCATATGGTGTAATGATGACAGGAAGTGCACCTCTGTCATGTGTGTCCGGTTTAAGTGGGCAACACGGCTACAGGAGGTATTTGTGCCATGTGCCACTTGTCCGGTATGAGCGCCTTAAGCGTGTTGTCATGAATTAACGCACTCGGGCGTTGCACTCGTCGCTTCTTTCGCGGACGCTTGACACGCTCTATAAACCGTATCAATGTAGCTAATACATAATTCATTAATATATCTATGGGATAGAATTTGTAGTAGCTTTTCGCACGTTATTATAGTTGTTGTCTGAGAATGACTATCGTACGAAGGTAACATCGTAAGTCGAGGTACCTAACATCGTAACGTTCGTTGACGCTTCGTAACCGCGACAGGAAGCATTTAGAGAAAACTTTAAAGGCATTCCGCGTCTGTAAACCCGGACGAGAGTTAACAATAGGCAATTGGTGTAGGATGCCGCGTATAGGTACACATTTAATACGAATTATGCAAGCACTTTTTACTCCTACTCCATGTAGGTAAGTATTCCGCCATAGAATTACCTACTAGTTTCTATACTATTTGTTTTTGTCCCAATAACCGTTTACAAGCTCGATGGGAATTCCGTGACTTCATCTCAAAGAGCTTGGCTGTGTTCATCCGTAATTACTGTCTAGCAATTTTTAGACGGATATACTCGCAATACCTAAATTACTATTGCTGCAAATGTGCTTGCGAAAGTGAATATCATCATGACTGAAGCTAAGGCTAAATGTCAGCATTTGAATTGTCAGTAAATTATTAAGTGCAGTTTAAGTGGAATTATGTGACACACCTAATACGCAATATAATCATAGATTTGTTAGATTAGTAGGTTCTACTTACTAATCCAGCAAATAAATGATTACTATTTAATTAAGTATTGATGACCTAATATATATGATCGGATAGATGGACCTCTTTAAACGTTATTTTTTGTCTTACGCATTCACGATAGTCACCACAAACCACCACCAACCATATTTATGTAAGTAATATAAAGTTAAGTAATTAATTATTTAATATTGTTATATTCGAGAATTTTAAAGCATTGTCCAATAGTTTCAATGCCTACTGCACTACCCAAATGTCTCTGTTCATTTCCTAATCACACTTATGTAACAGAAATTAATTTTGATAATAATTTTAACTTAATGGAATATACCAATAATTTCGCGTCACGCGCAGCTGAAGCCAATCATCATTAACCTATGTTTAACTCATTTATATTACATACCTGCATAAATTTGTACAACAGGACATTAGTTGGTGTAGCTTTAGCACACGGCAAGTACAAAGCAAACTTCCATATCACGATAAGATATTGATTTAACAAGAACAACATTTTACTAACCTGTGGGGTTTCCATCGAAACGGCGTCCATACAATGCCGACGACAGATGTTCCTAGCGTCAAGCCAGTCCACCTCCAAGTTGCGAGTGGGCGCGTGTTCCCAACTGAAGAAGTACGAATGCAGCACGCCGCGAGCATCACGATATGTTGAATGTCGTACCCCTGCACAAAAATAATGTTATTCATGATGAAAGTGGCAGATGACAGGATGCTGAAAGGCAAATTAGAGCAGTCCATAGACATCCCCAACAAATCCTGATTACCACAGAAGATCTATAAGAGCCCTTGGAATTAGGAAAAGCAAGTTATTATTACTGTCTTATTACACCAGTACACAATATGTACCAACCTCTGCCAACTTAATACTATCCCCTCGCCAGTTACTACTCGCCTCTCATAATAATAATGGATTAATAAGTCCACCGTCCGCCATATTGGATAAGTTAGCGTAAATAAACTTCATACCCCATGGAAATCTTTTTTTAAAGAACTCAGTGATGAAGGAAAGTTGTTCCATAATGTCCTTCACCGTTAATGTAAATGGTAATTCGTGTCTGTTTGAGAATCGAACCCCGGACAGTCAATTCCAGAGCAGAAATTATCGTTGCTATTAACATTGAAAAAATGGTGCTTTAATAGGTATGTACTTTACTTGTCCATGACATATTTAAAATGTAATATGCGCAACATCTTTTTAAGATATGACAATGGTTTTGGTTTGTGGTATTTCAACATCTTCCATTTTAATTTAGTTCGGCAAAGGAAACCGCGAAACCGCGTACACAAAAGTTTGTACGTCGATGTTATAGTATGTACGAGCACATTACATTCAAACGTCGGTGACGACACACCCGTTGTACTCAAATAGACAAATTGCGAAATTGCGTACCAATGTCTGAACGTCTTTTCATTCGAAGCTTTACACAATGAAGCAAACGTATAGTCTGTAGTCTGTTCCGATTCTCACGAAAGAGATCACCGATAGTGTAGCTGTGTAATTATAAGATTAAATCTATTATTCCTAGTAATGCATCTCTAAAAACCTCCTGACAGTCCTGACACTATCTGTGTTAAGCTGAGCTTATGCATTAAAGTGTTACATGATTAAACTGCTACAAAAATGCAAATAAAAGTAGTCATAAATTGAATTTCCACACTGTATTCCAAAGTGCATTTCTATTTATGAGTTGCGTGGCCAATATCAATCATAAATAGCCGCAAAATGTAGGTACTTAGTAGATTACGGTTATGAAACAAAAAAATATTTAAAATAATCTACGTTCCTAACTAACCCTGATAGCACCTTCCTACGTATGTACTACATGGGCAGACGCCAAAGTGTAAAAATCAAATGTGTAAAATGTTTTTTGAATCCGATGGGGAGGGGAAAGGCGCTTTTAATCTTTTATGTTCCGTGATATACATGATGGCATTGCATTACATGAGCTGTATAGTCTGAAATCGTAATACCGTATCAAATCGCTGAACTACCACCTAATTAGGTGGTAGTGCCATCGCCGACAAGTCACGAAGGGTTCGTCAAACGGCTTTAAGGCTTTTGACTTGCTTTCTTCTTAATTTGTGGTATTAAATAAAGTGTTATGGTGGTGTTACATGCTAAGTATTTATCGAATATTAATGACTATTTATTGAAGAACTAAGAATGAAATAAATACATAACAGGTAGGTAATTGTAAAGCTTTATATTTGAACTGAATCGCTTATTTTGTATCATATGGTCTGTCGTATACATGTAAATTATACCATACCAAAAAACTTTTTAATTACTTGAGTTAGACAGCAGGCAAATTGATGAATTCATCTTACGTAAAAGTTTCCTTTCCTTGTTATGAAACTCACTATAAGTACGAGTAAGTTTTACGGCTTGTGAACTACGAACTTGTGTTCAATCAAAGTAAACCTATATTGTATTGTTCAATGGAGCGTCTCTTTCGTAACTAGAAAGTCTCCATAACCCCATAGTGCACGTCTCTCGTCTCGGTTAACATTCCACTTTTTGCGCATCTCACAAAAGTTTGTTACGTCCCGGAAGCATAATTAATTTCCGTATACTAACGGTATAGCACATTACGTAACATCACATCTATTACAAAAATAGAAAAAGTGTTATTCAAAATGTCAAATATGAATTCTAATTATGATATTTTCGTATTATCTGTGTACCTATAATTATGGAATGCAATTACATTATGTAACGGACGACATTTGATCTCTCTTAGTTGAGGTATGTGCGGAAGAAAGCTATAGATACCTACTAATAGACGTTTTCGACACGCGTCGTAATAACACTCAATTTTAGGAGAAAGTTTTTTTATTTGCTATGGGCTTGCCCGACAATCTTACCTCATGGAAAGTGATGATGCGGCCTTAGATGTAGCCTGCTTACTCGCTTACCTACACGTGATTCTAAGCGTACCTATTCTTAATTTTATGCACATCAAACAAGTATAAAAAAATTGTTCGCTTGTAAAAAAAAACTTTTGGGAAAAAGGTTGCAGAAACAGAATTTTGCAGGTTTTCTTATTTTTTAAACGAATTCTTACCTCTGTTCTAAGTCCCGAGTGTGCAACTGGTTTATGTCTGGTAGGTTTGGTAGGTAGACTTGGAGGTTAACGCTCCACCTAGCATTGCCTTTAAGCTTCGTACCTACATAGTAAATCGATGACGACGACCATACGGTCTTTCTATTTGCTGATAAAAGATATGTCAAAGTTCATCTGAAAAGCTCGCTCCAAAGATGTCTCGGGTTGCATCACAAATCAAAATACGTCAACAAGTCCACTTTATTGGAATACAAAGAAAAATATTAATTTGATGTCCGCTAAAGGTCGCAGTATTATTATTTATTATTAAAGAGTTAAATATTTTTCAATTTCGATTAAGCATATTAAATAAGGTGTCTGTTTGACTATTCTATTTTGATAATACGTAGCAAAGTTGATTTCAACATCGTCCGGTGTATGTTCTACTTGTATGCTTGTATTGACAAAAGATCTTTGTTATGGTTGAGTGACGATCAATTGTGAACAGAGGAACACTCCCACACATGTTTGCCATTGCGGTGCCGCCCTCTCCTGTAGATACTAATACATTTATAATATACATTGCAAAAGACTGCTAAACATTTTTACAAGCTTTTATTTAACTTGCCTTGTTACTTTGTATGTATGTGAGGGTCAAATTTTGCAACTGAATTTTAAACCAGTTTACCCCAACCGATTGAGCTGAAATTATGCATATTTGTTGTGGATGACAATGCATGATTAGCTTGGTCGTTCTAAATTTAATATGGCGGACTATTTTGTGATAGCATCCCCATGATAACGAGTATCAAAAAAGTTTTTTTTTTCAGAAAAGAGTACGAGAAAACTACTCTACTTTACTAAAAAGCTTATATTTAAATACCTTTTTTAAACTATACTCTGGTAAAACCTATTCTTAAACTTACCAAATTAAAATTAAGGTGAGTTACAATTGTAAAGTTTTATAGAACGTTAGACTTGTTTGTTATTTTTCATAAGTATTTGCTTTCATTTTATGTTATGAAATGAAGAATAATTTAATAATATTATTAAAACATTTCAAAATAAATGAAAGGATAAATAAAATAATTTAAAAAATCACTTATCGTGAACAAAATTTATATCATAATTGGATATGTAGTAGATATGTATCCACAGGCATCGGTGCAAACTTCTAAAATTAATATCTAAGAAGCTGTGAAAAAGATCGGGTTATATTTTGGAGACCCATTTAGGTTTTTTATTGGAATACTGTGCGTATGTCATACATTTAATTATGGGCATATAGGATGTAGGTAGTATTTGTAACTAATTAAATATTTCTAAATATTTTAAATATTTATGGTGCCATAGATATTTCAAAACTTATGTCAGTGATGCAATGCGTAATCGTAAAATTGGATGCATCATAAATAGTTACTATATTATTAGAGAGGAGCACCAGCTCGTATTAGGTAAGCAATTAACTGGCAAGGTGAGCCACCATTTACTGAGCCTGTAAACACACGTTAAGGAAAGATGTCTCGAGTGCTTTGACCATCACTTGGCGCAATTAGACCGAGTACCTACATTCGAGAAGCTCTAACAACTAACGACTTCGTGAACTTACGACACGATTTATTTTTAGATACTTGACGCCTTATATAGCCTTCATATCTGTGATTTATTAAGTGTTTTGTGGTAATGGTAACTAAAATTAATATCAAACAAGAAGTACCTATTCTCCACTCTCAACCTTAGACATAGAGATGGAAGGCCATTTAAATCATTAAAAATACTGTTTTCTTATTACATTTGTTACTTATTCTTGTCTTTTAGAATCACAAGTGTGGCAAGTATGATCTATTTTTGGAGTGAAAAATAAACTTTACATTTTATATTTAGAGTAAAGATAATATCCGAATGCGGCCTTGGTATTATATAATTAAATATTTTAATTACCTCCAGTTCGCTTAAAACTGCTTATTAAAAAGCATTACAACTTATTTTCGTATAGTATAAATATATAAGGCCTAGCGCATATGGAGTTATTTTTCATTGCATTGATAAAAAACGATGGTTTAGACGATGTTATACACGTTAAACTGTCGGTCGATGGTAACAACTTAATAAAATGCGATTTATGTTTTTTTATTTTTATTTTAACCGACTTCATAAAGGAAGAGATTATAAATTCGGTTGGTATTTTCTATGTATTACACGGATTACTCCGTCAACTGTAGACCGATTTCGAAAATTTTTCTTTTATTCGGTAACTGATAATGGGATCCCGGGAAAATCGAGTAAAACCCTCAAATACTATCAAATCCGCACTTATTTAAATTAATTTGAGATAACTCAGCCCCTACCAATCCGACTTTCCTAAAAGTTGATTGTGTGTTTTGATTGTGTTTTGTTTTAATGTTTAATATAGGATGAGTTAGGTTGGGTTTGAACATAAAAGAAAACATAAAACTAAGCGAGCAGGGCGCGGTAGAGACCTGCGAGCAGGTGCGCCCAGTTCATATAATTTGTAAAACTATTGTATTATGACTTAGAGGCTTAGATTTAGGTTAATTTTTAGATTCATGTCGAAGGTTGAATTAGCATTTATATTTATGATTCAGTTTCACGTACATTTGTATCCACTAAGCCAATAATAGTGATAGTGACATTACTAAAAAGCGTGATTTTTTTAACAAAAAATACAACCTACTTCATCGCTGAAAACAAAAAATAATTTAAATACAAGTTACTTTAGTACATACTCCCGAAGTCGGCGCTTTAACGTACTTTAATGTACAAATGACAAGTTTTTCACGTTGACAATGTTCTATATATACACTAGGCTTAAGTATGAAATGATAACAAGCGATGAATGCCGCATCCAAAACTTTAAGACATCAATGGTGACTGACATCTGCTATCGATCACGAGTAGGACCAACTTCTCGGTCAAGGCTATTTTAATTCAAATGAATCTGTAAAGTCCAAACTATTATTAATTCGTTACGTATCTCATTTTATTATATCACGTTCTAGGTATTTTTTGCAGGTTTATTCGAAGTGACACTTAAAACGTAATAAAACCAATTCGCAAACACACATCAATATTTTAATATTCTTAAGATAATTGTCTTCCTGATTAATATAAGTTACACTGACTGAATCAAAGATAACATTCATTTAGACCACCAAATCTGGAAACATTTATGCACATGATTTTTTATTTAACATTTAATTAAAATAAGTTATGAAGACATTGTTTTATATTTGTTAGTTGTAATAAAGTTCCTGGAATTAGTAGTAGATCTCGATCTGTTTGATTGGCCTTTATTCTGTTGTATATTTAGAAGTAATATATTTTCCACTTTATCAATGAACGTACGCATTCCACATTGGAACCCGGGTGAATATATTTTTATCTCATTGAAATAGTAAACGAGCATACAGTCCATCTTATGGTAAGTGGTGACTGGCGTCCATGGACATCTGTAAGCAACGTCATATAGAACAGGAGTTCTATCTGAAGTCGATCACGCATGCGTTGCTACTCCCGAAAACTAAGATGGTCGTCATTGGACCCATATATACGTGAGCCGGATAACACAACCTTCAACCGCAACGTAAGAACTGCTTCACGTTAGAAACAGGTGTGACGGTGGTACGTCCCCGGTTGAACTACACTGGTTCTCCACCGGGTTTACCACAGACCATACCGCTGAGGACTAATTTGGAACGCCTGATGTAACCTTTCTTCACCAGGCCTTCAGAGCAACATACAGTATTAATTCATATCAGTATAAAGCAATTATGAGGCTCAAATAAAAGTGCTTGTGTCTCCGGAATCGAACCAGGTGAGGAACTAACACCTTTCAAGCCTTTTATTAAGCCTTCACTTTGACCCCTTAGGAGCTGATCTAGAGAGCATAAGTGACTGTATTTTTATATAATATAAAAATATTGGAATGGATAGATGCATTGCTATTGGAAGACTTTATAATATTTGTAATATTTGATGTGTCGTATACTATTATAAACTCGATTGGATAACCGCTTCATCGTGGAATTAATACAATATTTAATGAGTATATTCTTATTTCCTTAACTAATAGGCGAAAGTAGATTTCATAAATAATAAACGTAATATGTATATTAATATACATATTAGGTAATTAATTTCTTGTGAATGTAATATTGATTAATTTTAAAGCAATTAAATTCAGTCCATAATATCAAACTTGGAAATACTGGTATAGTTTCACTCCTAAAATGGTTACTAATATTAAATTGATAGGTTTCAATTAAATTTAAAATATTTACACAGAAACTGCTGAAGGCTGAGCCGAAGGTAATCCTCATATTCCATGAATAAATCAATACGCCTTAAGGGACAAAAAGAGGAAAACTGATTGAAAGCGATTCCTGTTTTCGTATCGTAAGTGTAAGATTTAAAGCTTAGAAAGTTGTAGTTGTTAGCAAATTACCGGCAATTAAATTGATTTATGGTAAGACCGGAGAAAATACATGCTTCGTCAACATTTAACGCATTTGTAATAATAGTAATATTTAACCTAATGTCTAGACAAACTACACATTGTGATTATCTACTCACTTTCGTATGTTCGTTGCCACTCCCGAGGACCAAAATGGGGGAACATTCAACCCAAATGGTTGCCACTGTCCAAAATGGTCCCCCATTTTGGACAGTTGTCTTAAAGTTACATAAAGTATGTGCCCGACAAATGGAAGAATAACTCAGCTTCTACCAATCAGTTTCTCGTGAAACTTGAAGTGAAAATTAGGTACTTATGTAATGATATGATGAAAAATATGACTTTCTACTCCTCGATCCTGATAATGTAGGGATACTGCTAGTCAAAACCAAAGAAGTTAGCCATTTGGTGATTATGAATATATAATATAAGGGTTACCGAGCAGAGACATACTATGGAAAGTTTGACCTTCAAATTTTAACCTGAGTACTGCGAACCTAGACCATAGAAGTGGACCATTTAGTGCTTATGTAAATGCAGTAAGATTACTACGCAGACATATAAGATGAAAATTTTGACCTTCAACTCCTCAAACCTGATGATGCAGGGTGCTGGACTAATTTATGACTTAGCTTGAGCTGTAGTGATTTATATTGGACGGATTAGATTAGGTTGGAACATATTGGAAAACATAACACTTAGTTTTATGTTTTACGTAGTTATGCGGGTGTGCCCAGTTCATATAAATACAGATGTAACCTTTATTCACCTCTACATAATTTATAAAACGTTTGTTAGTCATCACTTAGGACTGAATTTTACATTTATGCTGGAAGTTGAATTTACGTTTGTATTTATGTTTCAATTTATGATTTCGTTGAAATTTTTACTCGTAGGACAGATTCGTCGTTGTAATCTAACAAAATATGTTGAGCACCGACCTCGGGACTATGTAGGTATGTACATAGTCCTACTGTGTATGAAAGAATAATAAACCGCAAACAACATTTAAATATACCTACGTTTATTTCAATTATTATTTTTTTGTTTTTTCGTGGAAGTCGGTTTCTATTTATTGTTAAAAAAAATTAAACAATTTGTATTTCGCCGAATTATTTCTTTAGATGGTGCAAAAACCCAACTTTTATCCCAGACGGTCGAGGCCCACGCTACAGCATTGATACCAAATACACGCTTACCCTTTTTCGATATGATTATGAATATAAATTAATTATGAAGTATCAGCACCAAGCCTAGGATTTGCATTGAGAAGTCCATTCACCTGAATGCGATTTGCAAAATGCATGCGATTTTTTTCAACTCTTAACGCAGGTACGTAGTACGTTCTAATTTTGCAGTTTTTAAAGTAGCCTGTGCCTTGTAAATTATTTTACAACACCGTTTACGCATTCAGTGTAAAAGTATTCAGTGTATTAAAATTGAACAGGCGCTGTTAAATTGATTGAACATTTGACCTTTTACCCCAGCACTGTATATCAGTACACATTTCTTTGACATAAGACTTTTTTAGTGTGTGGGCAACTGCCTAAATTTTAACATACAGTAAACTCTATATACCTTTAAAGCAAACATACAAACTAACATTCATCTTCACCTGCGATGTGTCATACTGCCGACCCTCAGTACCTAACCACTGCCTTTACCTTTAACATAGTTAGTAAATTTCTAATCTATGTCGATGTGTTAATAATTTTATCGTCCATTGTCGCGTTTTACTTTTAATTTTTTTATCCACAGCACTGAAGTGACTAGGCTGGTCTACCTTGTTCAAATATCTAACCTTGTTCTATTTGTTTAAGATAATGTGATTACGTATGTAGAACAAATTAATAAATACCATTTAGCTATTATTTTAGCTTTGTCCTGTTCCAAATAAGATTGGAAATACTTGGTTGATGAATCACTTTCTGGAAATCAAACTAATTACTATTAATAATACCAATAAAACTAATACTGGTATCTAGATCGATACGTAATATGTATATCTTTACAGAGAACTATCCTATTACACAATATTATATTTAATATATTTACATACAGGGGTGTGCCCTGTCATAATTTAGAAAAGTCTTTAAATGACATTATTTTAATGACGCATACATACCTATAATTAGTTACGGGTAAAAATAATGACTGCTGTGACCACGATCTATGTAACTGTGGCGAAATAACCCCAAAAAAAAAACTGAAACCGCGTATCATGAGTACCCGTAACATATTAAAATGTATAAATTCAGCGATAATTTACATTACTAAATTCACATACCTAATAATATCGTGGTTTTCGTATTATATTGCAGATTTGCCAAATGTACTCGTATGTTTCATTGCTGTATAAAATGCCAAGCTGATAAGGTCAAAGTTTCACTTGGCTATTTTTTACGAAACCTGTAAGTATTATCGTATTTGTCTAATTATATATAAAATTTATT
>DWTU01000990.1:0-14487 GCA_018251515.1 Cecropterus confusis
CAACTTGAAAGATAGTATATGAAGATAGCTTATCTTAATATATATTCATTACATGATACGTTATTTGTCCGCTATGGACTCCTAAAATACTAGGTATGCAGTATAGGTATGTAACCGCGACAATGTCGTAATGTGGTATTTCATTTAGATGCTTTTAGGGTTGCGTACCCAAAGGGTAAAAACGGGACCTTATTACTAAGACTCCGTTGGCCGTCTGTTCGTTTGTCCATCTGTCAGTCACCAAGCTGTATTTCATGAACCGTGATAGGTAGACAGTTGATTTTACAGATGATGTATCTAGTTGCCGCTATAACAATAAATAATAAAATCAGAATAAAATAAATATGTAAGGGTGCTCCCATACAACAAACGTGATTTTTTTCTTTTTTTTGTTTCGTACCATTATCAATAATAGTGCGGAACAAGAGGAGGCAATGATTTAAAAAAGACTATTTTTCCCATAGTCAGATAGATATATTATATACTGGTTTATAGAGATTTTCTGCATATCCAACCAGAGGCTTGGATATGCAGAAAAACTATACATTTTGCTGCCAGATAATAACACTACATCAAATATTGCATACAAAGAAGTATTGAACAATTAAAATACTCATAATAATTTTAATATTCAATTGAAACGTAACGAACAAAGGTGACACCAAGATTTTACATAATAGAGCATACATGTTTCGTGCAAATTGCAAATTGATACATACATATATGTATGTACAAATGTATTAATTTGTATGCAATACGCGGTAAAAGCATAACCCCCCTTTTAGCAGTCGGGTACTAAACCCTAACATTTAGTACTAACCCACATCAAAAAAAATTTAATGCCCAACGAAGAGGGCACGGGTCTCTCGCTATGACTAACAAGAGTGGAGCAGCAATGAATTTTTTTTCAAAAACGGGAAAAGATTTATTTTTTGGAAACCTTTTCTTGCGTACGCCGCGTAAATGGTGAAAGTTACGCAAAAATCATGTATTACGAAATTGTTCCCCTTTAAGTTCTAAAAATAAGTCCGCGACAGCATATGTCTAGCTTTTAAGGTTGACTTACTATACCCTTGTTTTAGTTTTGTGTAATCAAATTGGTTCTGATATAATACATTAAGTGCGAAGGTGTTTTAATGATATATCAATCATTGTCTATCAGAGTGTATCAGAAGCACTTAATTTTGAAAAATACTTAATTTTAAAAAAGAATACTGATTTTAACTCTTTTGTTACTAGTCGGGTTTAAACGAATAGGCACAAATACAATCTTGTTGCCAACTTTCGCGTATATTTGATACTTGCCACGAATTGTCCTTTGTTCACTGTGCGGTGTCAAAGTTTTGGCGCGAATCTGAAAGTTATTCAAATCCAAAGCAGCGAGCCGCATATCATATCAATGTCCATGAATATTCACTGAATATAGACGAATATATAAATAGGCCTTTTTATGATTGTATTTCTGCATGAATTCACCATCGGCATATTGTTCGGCGAATATAAAATGGAAAAATATCTGTGTGACATAAGTATTTTATGTCTGGATTTGGTTATACATACGTTAATGAAAAAAAAGTGTATTATCTGCTCAACGTAAAATTATTGTTACATATCGAACTGTACAGTCATAAATTTGGCATTCAAGTATACTTATAAACATTAATAATACCGTTTACTTTAGGCTCCAATCCTTCTCAAGGTAAAACAGGGGACATTTAAACCTATTCATTGATTCATACGTTAAAGTTATCATTAACGAATTGTACATATTATGTTAATATAGAAATGTATACATGCTTTCTGTGTTTACTTTTAATGCATATTTTGCGTTTTATTTCATGCTTAATCGGTTATACATCCAACATTATCTTATTGATGTAAAATATTGAGCGCGCTTTGAGGGTGAGACCGACTCGTATTTTATGTCGAGAAACAGTATCATCTCTCACTCTCTGTGTCCTTGCTTCTCCGCGGGAGTGCGCTTGTATTTCATTTTTTATTTTTTTTATTCGATGACACCTGTCGGGCGTTCCGTGACGGCCAGGTTTTTAGCTTCGTTCCTTACATGACAAGTGTATACTTGTACAGTCAACATTTTTGTGAAGCCTTGTTAAAACAATAACAAGAGTTATTGGGAACTGGTTCACAATATTTATTGGTCTAAAGTTAGATATCTATTCATGACTTGACGCAGTAATACCTGCGTTACTCTTGTAGGCGTAAACTATTTCGGAGAATTATCGACGGTAATAAAAATGTCATATATTTACGGCAGCAGTTGTAACCGTGTGAGCTCTTAGCGGCAAATTAGTCGCCTTGGCCTATAAACTCGCCACTCCACAGACTGACTGATTCGCCAATTCTAGATTTAGGTTTTCAGTTCAGTGGGTTGAGCTGGACGCTTCCGATCTGAGGCGCCGCTGTTTTCGACGAAATCGTCATTGAAACCGATTGATTGTTACAACACGCGACGTATTTGATATAAAAATAAGTAGTGATTGGCACCGATGGTACAAACATCTACTGGGCTTATCGTTAAAGTATTTGCTGTTCTCGAAAACAAAATACACACACTCATTTTAATTACTTCTTTTTTTTAACAAAAAATCGTCCAATGAAGTACGACTTAAAAGCAAAAAGCTATACACAATGACGGGGAAATTTATTTTTTTTAAACATTTTTCAAAAACTTTAATAAATAACATCATCATGACCTAATAAATAATAAGAGTCAATCACGATTCTCAAAAAACTATGAAAGTATCAAATTAGTTTTTGATCGACGTTTATGTCTTTTACTGTGTTGATAAATTGTGTTATGAAAGTGCTACGGCTAGCGAGCCATGGACTGAAATAAACGCACAGGAATATCGCGAATTCAAATATACACATGTATGAACGAATTCAAATGAATGTCTGTATATTCAAAACATTTTACTACTTAAATCCATGATTAAAAAAAAAGTAAATGTGCTAGTGGGTGAAGGTCCCCCGTTTTAGTACTTCCGACCGTTGACAAATTCTTATTCAACACGGGGTGATTGACGTGGCATACATCGACGGTCGTATCCTTGGGAGCCTTCGCCAGCCCAAGGGAACGTTCGGAGCGGCACGTCGCCCCCGTAGCTAGGGACGTCCGTAGGGGCGGGCGGCGCGTAGCAGCGTCTACGAGCGCCCCTGCGGCGTTCGGCGTAGCGATCGCGCGCCATTCGCGTGGACGCCGCCGCCGGTCGCACGCGCCCCACTCGCGCGGATGCACCTTCCCGATATGACTGTGACCGAGTGCCGCCAGCACCTGCAGCCCGGAGACGCCGACCCTCCCCAACCGCCCACCGACGCCGACGTCCTCCTCGGCAGAGTGTTAGCAGGTGAGCTCGTGCACGATCAGCTATCACCTCATGATGCTTAGCTGTTAGCAGCGGATACCGTCAGTGCTTATCGCGTTTTGTTTACATTTATGAAAACCATCCAATCGTCATTATTAGCGGTTATATCATATGTACACTATTTGTTTTATATATTTTGTACGCAAGCATGAAAATAACTGTACTTGGAGTCGTGTGGATATATATGTGTGTTGGACATGTGACGGGTGATGAGGCCTGAAGTATACGACTTCATGTCTTCGTTACATATTGTAGATGGACTGCAAAGTGCTTCATGAAACAATAGTTGAGGACAAGATAGTGTCCTTTTCACTTTCCTGCGCGGCGGGCGCGGGGCGGCGCGGCGCGGGGCGGCGAATCTGGGTCAAGCGGAGTTCGTTGCCCTCGGCCTTCCCGGCTATATTCGAAGTCGCTCGCTACTCGCGGCTCGCTAATCACCGCCGTTCGCGCCGCGGCCGTGCGCCGTCAGCTTATGAACATTACGATGATTTTTTTTGAAGTAACATAACATAGACCTACTTTAATTTTAAAATCGAGAAGTAGCTGTTCTAAAAATAATACTTGTTAACAACTTTTCTCAAATTTTTTTAGCGAAGCTGCTTGCATGTTACATAAGATGCAACTCGTTAATTGGCTTCTAAAAGTCTTCGACCATTAATAGCTTAACAATGAAATTGAACGTTATTTTAGGTACCGTTAATAATGTTATGACTAATTATAGAACAATTGTCTTATGTAAATAGATGTGTGTCAAATAAGTCGATTAGTCAATCAATAGTGATTGCAATATTCGCAAAGAGAGTGAGTCTGAGCAGAGCTCCACGGCCGAGCGGCGTTTCGCAAGCGAAGCCCATCGCTGAATGCCATTTTATTTTGGAGGCCGCGCGCGAGGGCCCGCGGTCAACGGCCCCGCGCTATCTAGGTCGCCTCGGAATAACCTAGTGCCGATAGTCTAATAATAATCTATGAGAAACTCGGGACATACCGCCGTCCCACTCTTACGCGTTAAACCTCTGCACGCACGGCCAGCGACAACACTCCTTTCCCAATGCCTACTACATATTTCGCACTCGCAGCCGCTAACAAGGTTTTGCTGTCTCTTTTTCTCTTCAAAGAGAACTTTGCTCAACAGAAGTTAATAGGAGTTTAAGACATCCCCCACTATATTACATATAATAAATATTGTACACTTTTACGTAACACCTGGCTTACTTTTGGTCGGATAGTCTCCGATTTGTACCAAAAACGATTTTGAAACGGTGCCAAAGACTTCTCAGTGTCTATAAGTGTACATGATCTGAACTAAATTGTTTTCCAATGGTCTAAAACTGACATCCATAGTAATTAAATGAAATTTTTTGTATTGTACAATTAAATTTCAACGATACTTATGTAAGAATAAAATTATGTACAACATAAATTGGTCATGGCCGCAAACAGAAATCGTTAAAATAAAATATAAATATTAAATAACTACAGAGATAAATGTAATATTATAATTATAAATATTAATATAGCAGATACATTTTAAAAATATTTAATTTACGCAATTTACTCTTATTCCATTTTTTTGCAACCTAACAAAAAGTATTACTACCTATAACAAATGAAAAACCCATTGGTTGGGTGGATCATTTCACGCCAATTATATAGAAAACTGAACAACAAAGCAATAAAAGTGACGTAACGAACAATATCCAATCTTGCCAATTTTCTAGAAATGACCAAAATATAATAAAAAGATAAATCATCCTTTTCGCGCCAATTGAACAGACAGTCCAACTAAACACAACAAATCAATAGGAGCGGCGTAGCGAAAAATCCTAGTCTATGAAAAACAATTGTAGATGTGACGTACGTGCGGGCGGGCGGCGGGCGGCGGGCGGGCGGTATTGCGATCAAGGCCTCCGGTTCGTTCACCCGCCGCATTTGGGTCACGCAGCGCCGCGCGCCACACCACACGCAAATAACTGGCCCACTCACTTAAATCTCTACATTTTCGGTTCACCTTTATTTTATTAATAAAATTATTTTTTTCCTTGTCGACAAAATTTCAAATTCGTTTAAGACCAATATCATTAAATACGTTAATAGAATGCTTAGTAATATAATCAATATTCATTTTGAAATTCATTTAGACTTAATTTGTAACACATAGTAACATCATATAGCTACTTTGATTAGTGAACGGTAGGTCAGCGCTGCACAAAAAAGACGTTTTTCCTTTTAATTGCACACAATTTTCGCATACAATTTTATTAGTGTCTATTTTTGGATATTATTCACAACGCTTGAGGACAATTTTGAGCATACTCACACTCCAATACAGATCAGTGGATCCCGTGTCGGGAGTTTTCAGGCTTACATAAAGCCCCTAGGCCTCACAAGGTTGTTCAATTATAATAACCTCATCGCTTTTCAATTATAGCTGCCGGGATACCATAAACCTGCCCTTTTGAAGTGTCGTCAACCCATTACTGTCCCATTGCTGGGCACGGGTCTTCTCATAGATTGAGATTCAGGCCATAGTCCACCTGGCTGGCCAAGTGTGAATGGGTACACTTCACGCACCTTTGAGAACTTTTTTAAAGAACTCTCAGGTGTGAAGGTTTCCTCACGATGTTTCCTTCACCGTAAAGCAGTGATAATTAACTTCTAATACGCACATAATTTTAGAAAAATCACTGGCGTGGAATTCGATTGAAGGGCAAAGTTTCAACCATTCGGCTATCACCGCTTTGCATAGCCCTTTTGAAGTATATGTTAATATCCACACAATTTAACATTCCGACATTCATCAGACTCCCGACCGCGCCCTACCTTGCTTAACTTTGTACATCAGTTGTGATCAACATAGGCCGCGAAGGTATACGCATTATCAAACAACATTGCTTATCAAATCAATAGCATATGAATTAAAATACTATTTTATTTTATAAGAAACATATGTCTTCAATCTAATCAAAGAATAGCGTATGAGACAAGTTCTTCACTGAACTACTTTAAATTTACTGTAAGTGGACTTATAAAGTTGGACACGTAGTATTTATATGATTCTTATTTATTTTAAAAGTTATCTGTATGTTATATTGTATGATTTTTAATAACGTACTAATCATAACATAATATACCTTCAAAGATATGTTTCAATATAGATCAATTTATGAAACAATAAATTTTATCTTTTGTTCGTTAGGATTCATTGCGATATTTCCATATAGTGTTATATTCATAACTCAGAGTTTATTCGGTCAAACGTTATTCAGCAGGTTCACTTCAGCCTTATCATATCTTGTTAGGAGCGCAAGTGATAGTATAGTTAATGCATAGCTGTCATCGGTCTCAGCGAAAGTCTATTAATATTAAAGAAAGTCCAATAGTATGATGGAGTAATCTGTATTGGAACATAGTGTTATAACATTAAAAGATTTATCATTAAAAGATTTTTATATATTTTAGTTTCACATCTTTTATAAAAGTCTTTTCGCGAATCACTTGATTGAAATTACCTTAGAATGTATCGAAAAAATGTGCAAAAATTCGAACGCAAACTGCAACTACTGTTGCTAAGCAGAAAAATCGTGTTTCCCAGAATATATGGTGTATATGGTCGTTGTAGAATGAACCATATGCTATTGTAGGAGCTCGTAGGTGCGGGGTGGTGGGTGAAGGGGTCGGGGAGCGCGAGGTTGCGGGTCGACGCCCGCGCCGCCCTGACCCCAATTTGATCTGCGCTCGCGTCATGCTATGCGGACCTCTCGTCCAGGCACACTGAGCGGAAAAAACCCATTGATCGTTACAAAACAACGTCATGAAAGTATTATTGCATCAATACAAAATATATCAATTTTCTATTTCACAATACGAAGGACCTTCATCCCAATATAACGCTACATTTTCAAAATGTTCTATTTTAGTTGAAGGTTAAAATTCGGATGTAATAAAATTAGATGTGTATATAGCCCGTACATATGACACATTTTATAATTATAATTCAACATTCTCAGTCATACTGATAAGTAAAAACGTAATGTCTCGCGCCAAATCATTTTAACAGTGTAAGCCTTTTTTGACTTTACGCAGAGCTTGTGTGTCAAGATTTGGCACATTGATTTCATTAGACCTACTAAACTAACACAAATAAAATGCCTCATTCGACGAGTGGACCGCTATCACCCAAATCGCATGATGTCCTAATAACCTTACGATGAGTAATGTGTGGCATTTTTTCGTGTGATATTTTCCTATTAACCCGCTAACCTGACCACGTTAAAAAGTATACGCCACCGCTTTAAAAGCATCTAACGTAGATAGCATAGCGCTTTCGTTACCTAATTTTTTGTGCAATCGGTGTTATAGAATAAATACTTGTTCTAGTTTTGGCACTTTTGTAATTATTTTTACATTGCGACAATAATAATTTACGATGCAAAAAAGTATTGGGACGCGTATTATTATGTATGTCTTGTGTAATAGAACATCACATGGAATTATTTACTTACGGTTCGATAAAAAACGTAATTTAAATAATAATGAATACTGTGAATAAAAAGCATGTTAAAATGATTGAACTGTACATTGATATTAAATGTAGTCAACAGTTATGTAAGTGCGGCTCGCTTGCACGCAATTAATACCCACGCTTCACATATTTATAAAGTACTACTGATTCACAAGCTATTAATAAAAGTTTTTATTAATACTTTATGTTATTTCAAACAAGCGTATGAACCGCCTCATATTGAGTGGTTATTGCAGACCTACTCATAATTAGGAGTAGGTCTGCAGTAATATTATTGCAGATATTTTAAATTATTTGCTTTTTCTGAGTATACGAATTTTAAGCTTTTGACTTCTCCTTCGGAAGCTTGCAGCTACATAGATACTATGCAGAAAAACCATTTACTATAAATAAATGTAGAATATAACGTAACTGTACATTTACATAGTACAACATTTGTAAACTATCAAATCTGACGCGAACTACTAGTGCCCATTAAAAAGCGCACACATGAATTGTACTCTATAAGGATGAGTACGCAACAGCAACGCTTACGTGAAGTGAGGTTGATGATTAAGTCAGGTTGAGTCAGCGGTGACCCAGATGTCGTGCTGACGGTCTGAGGGAGCCTATGTGCTCTAAATACGCAGAGTAGGTTAGGGAGCGAGGTCAGCGCCCTCAGCTCGCTACCCCTGCCGATTCCGGGCGACTCCAATATTTAACACTCAAATATGTTTTCTGGAAATTGAGTTCCCAATTTATGTACGAGTCCCTTTGAAATATAAAAAAATATGTGTGTAAGTGTAACGCTTGAAGATATTAATTGGTTTGGGTTAAAAATGACTCTTCGTCAATTGATCAATATACATATATAGCCTACATATTATTCGCGAAATAAAAAATCACAAGAAGTCTATGTATATTGAAAAAAGCCATTATAATGGGCCTAAAAATATACTTAATACCGAATATTCGTTATGATCCTAGTATATCAAAAAATAATTTATGAAACGGGATGATGGAATATAATGAGGAATAAATAAATCATGACATTGATTTTTATAATGCATTTGTAAATTGATATTTGGTAGACAACAATAATTAAAACATTTTGTGGTTCCATACAGTTACAACGATAGTATTTATACCATGTAGAGCTTAGGTTAACATCGCGCCATCTAGCGGCGAGTAGAATGTTCTAAGCAAAATTGACAGATGTCGCCCGTAGTCCTCCGCCGCGGCTTGTTTGACTGAATTATTTAAATACTTAACATTTAATTGAAATAACATCACAACCTGCCTGTATTCATGTTATGTTATTTTTTGAGTTATACAGTTACAATAATTATATTATTTATTACAAACGGATCTCACACTAGTTTATTCATGTAAACAGTATTAAAATAACATATTCGTTTAATTTCATTGGTTAATTAACGAAATTATTACATATATAGTTCATAGCATTTCGTAACGCTTATAAATATAATGCTATAAGCCACCCGGTAGATGCCACTAGTCGCCGGTAAGAACATATTTGAAACGACTCTAAGTTTTCATCAGATAAACAACCACACGTGTAGAGCAGGTAAACAATTTACGTGACAACTCACGCGTGATATTGATAAATCCACTGCCTTTCGATAGGTAATATGACTTTTTAATTGATAATATTTGGTACATTTAAAAGAAAGTGAATTGATTTTACCTATATATATAAATGTTTTAAAATAATCATAAAAAGCTTTTAAATCTAAACGTCTCTAAGCGATTACAATTTTTAATTTCTACATCAGACAGATTAAATAGAAAATTCATCACGTTTTATGTATATGAAGTATTCATTATCACTTACTAATATTTGCATCAGCGTAATTGTACAGCGGTTGTTTTAAAGGTCATGAAAACCAGGAAATGGGTACTATTACTATACCTATATGCACGCATTAAACATTATCAATAAGTTATCTTCACGGAAAAGTTAGAGCTAAAAATAGTTTGCTAGCTAAACCCTGGCGGGTCGGCAGCTGGGGGCGAGCTGGGGGCGCGGGGGCGGGGGTGGCGACCGTGAACTGCGCCGACCCCAGCCCGCGCCACCGCCACAATACCACGTTGACTCTTCCGACACGTTGACCTGTGACATTAGCAGCTGATAAGCTTTTAGCATTATTGAAAACCTATTAAATAAACAAAAATAGATAGGGGATCACGCTAATATTTTAATTTGCGTGTCCACTTGTTTGTGTACTAATAAATTAATAAAGTCTGTTATTGTTAAGTTTAAAGACATCAACAGTTTTATAAGTTAGGCTGATGGCTCGGTGCCGATTTTGTTATATTAAACTTTAGCAAACTAGCCACCTTAAAGTCATCTGTAAATAATTTCAAATAGATTTAGAGTCCGATTCTCCTATTGTTTAATGTCGGTCTCAAATTAGGTACTACTTTTTCAGACTTAATATGAAAGGCTTTGTCCATATGTCTTAACCGTACCGCACCCTTAAACACCATAACAGCACCACTTAACTTTGCTTAGCTAAGGAAAGAATATTGAGCTAAGTAAAGTTATTGTTAACATGTTTCTCATATTTATCTATTGTTGGCAATTTTCGTCAACACATTTCATAAGGTACTATAATTAGCAATTAAAATAACACAAAGACAGGTATGTGGAATGAAGTGGCAAGAGGCTAATTATAAATTAAGGCTAGCTGGTGGGAGTTAGGGGGCTAGATTGACGTCACGGGGCGCATGCGCGGTCACCCACGCGCTCGCATCGCGTCCCGCCGTGCTTTCGCGCCAAACTGTCGTCGGTCGCGCGCCGGTTATAACCTCAACTTTACGACACCTTTCGTATCCCGTAATTATGGAAACAAATAGTGATGAAATGTCCCCGCCGCCGAATCGTGTAGCAGGTGAGGAAGCATTAACAATGTCATTATTTGTATAAGCGGCAGTTCGCATATCTGACCATTCTAATAAAGCGGGGTCAACGAACTTTGGCCTTCTCTTGTTTACGATAAGAACTTTTCATATCGCGGATTTTAAGCGTATAAGATAATGTTCTGTGTATTGTGTACTTACATTTATAATTTTTTTTATAACTTTTGTTTAAAAATTATTTTGTGTTATAAAACCGTTTTTTGGAGATTCGCATAACACAATATGTATGGAACATACTGCTTTGTTTATTATAAGTATTTGATATTTATGTATCCAAACGTAGTTGTCAAACGACTGTGACAGGTTAAATTAGTTTATATAGTTCTCTTTAGAAATGACTATGAATATCACATTAAGATATGATCGATTAAAGTCAGTTCCATTTAAGTATGATTCACGCGTAAGCTGCGATGTGTCTCTCTCTATTACTTTCATTGGGTATCACTGATAGTATCAGTTTCAAAGCAAGTGATTGAGGAAAGGGTCAAACAGCAACCAACCTTGGAGGAACTGAAGGTTCCAAGATTCGTTTGGCGAAAAACAAGGTCCGTCTTAAGTAGAAGGACGAATTCGGTAAACAAAAACGTTCCCTTAATTTGTGAACTTTTTCGTTACCTAAGTCGTGGTAGGAAATTCTTAAGTTGATAATAGATTTTAGGGGAAGACTGAGCCCTTCCCCCCCCCCCCCTTGATCCCCCACTGTTGGGGTATTCAGAGCGGAACGGCGGTTACATCAGCGCCCTGCACGGTCACACCGCTCCATTGCATCCATGCATATTCCATTGTGGTGCAGCGATATCCGTTCCACTTTCGTTCACATCCTCCCACATATCAACGACCGCGCATAAGGCTACGCTTAATGTAAAGCCTTTTGTACTGCACTTGGAAGTGAATTTCAATACGCGAAGCGGAGACGGGAAATTAAAGAATGAATTCACGGGTTTTAGACCTAAAAAAAGGAATTTTTTCGCGGTTAATTCGGACACGCTTTGCTTTCATGCCATTTTTAGAGTATTTTCATTTCAACATTTTATTGCACTCAATACTATGCGCTTTGAATTTTTAAATCAGTAATCATCACTTTCACGTAGATTTGTTTGTAATTTGTTATTATTAAGTTTATGATTGTTTGTGTCAAAATATTCAACTTACCAAATTCATCCATTCATCCACTTACCTACTTACCAAATTATTCCATTAATGCCTATCGATTTAACTTTGTAGAAGACTTATTTCTAACACGATATAAGAAAGGTAAATATTTATCTGTATAGATAGATATACGTTTTCGTAGAACTGAAATTATTTCGTTATGTGTCTAAGACAACGATATTCTAATAAATAAGTAATGCCAATCTAAAACGCACTCCGCTTTAAGCGATGGTGTTTCAATCTCCTTCAGCGTCTTGAAAGGGTTTCTTTCAAGAAATTGTAAAGCGAGACTCGGCGTCGCCCTATACAACTGCAGAAGGAAAAAAGTGTGTGACGGAGTATGCCTAGTACGACTCTATGTAGGTACTTAGAGTGCATCGCTCCCGGGCGTCGAGTCGTCGCACTGCATATAGGCCAGTGCACGCGAATGCCCGAACCCCGCCCCCGCCGCCGCCGGCCCCCGATGCACTTCGCGATTTTCCATTTCCAGCGCGGGCCCCGCACGCTAATTCCACTGCACTTCTGAGTGACCTCACTATCTAATGTCACCATTTTAGTCATCAAGTGACGTTCCACTGTTTTTTCGTCATAGAAAATTAGGGATCTCATTTTGATTCATATCCGTCGGTATTAAAGAAAACATTCGAAACTATCAGTGTTATTGTTTTATATAACGTACGATTGGTAAAGGAAAATTTCGTGTTAATATACGAAAGCCGAAATCAGTTATAGATACAATCAGTGACTAATCTTATCTGTGTACGTGATACTTGGCTATAATTACGTTAGTTAATCACGCGGAAGGTTTGTCGGTATTGCAAAGAACACATGTGCTCTGAACTGAGCACGGGTTCAAAGCGCTCGGTGACGGCGCGCACCGACAAAGTCGTAACCGCGCTCCGCGAGCGCGCTGTTACGTCGTTGTGGAGGTGAGGCCGCGGATGTAGTTACAAGTTCCCGCGGTCGTTGCCCGCACGATGCGTGCGCGACTCCCCTATATCGGCTAACTGTGGCGCGGAAACTAATTCTCGCCCGTCCCGCAGTCATACCACCCGCCACCCGCGCCGCCTTATGACACACCACTCGTACAATCCGCGAATACCCCAACTGCTACGTCAGCGTTCCGTACCCCGAACGGTAGTATCTTAATCTTATTGATCTTGAACCGTAACTTGCTTTCGATTTGGAAAAGGAACGAAAATCGAATGGCCAAATATTAATATGTTATAACAATGCACGCCGAATGCGTGAACGCGGAAACGGTTGGGTGCCGTTACTTAACTGTACAGGTCTAGTCTAGAACAATCCTGTGCGGGCCCAGCGACGATAGGATCGAGCGACACGTCCTGAATTGATGAGCACTTTTGAAACATCACCCGCTCTTTTTACACAACGAAAATCATTTTCCCAATAAACATGTAGTAGGTAAAGTTCATCACAACAGGTGAAGACTTAAAAACAATTCGTATTAATTTGTTTTACCTTTTCACTGAATTATAATTTCAAACAAAGAAACGAAGTAGGTCCCTAAAATTGTAAAAATTATATTCAACTTTTACGTGAACGTCAGTTGTAATAAATTACGGCAATTCACAGTAAGACATGTAGGTAATTGGTACGTAAGAAAAGTAAAATGAGTACTTTGCTCGATTTAAAAATGCAAAACCGTAATGACGAAGGCGTTCATTGGGGTTTCACAAGAAAGTAGGGGGTGGCGAGGGGTTAGTGACCGCACAGTCCCCGTTTCGTCGTAAGTGTCGCCGCCACGAGAGATACTTCAGCCGTCTCTATAAATTTATTCACATAACATTACGTGTTTCCCATTCATAGTGACGATGCAACACAAATGTTTTAAATTGTTTTGTAAGACTTTGGACATTGAAATATCACTGTTTCACTACAAGAATATTTTGAATCAAGAAGCCTTCGACGATAAAGTTGTTGTCAGTATAGCGTGCTCAATGCCTTCTGACCACCGCAGACTTTTTTGCCCTGTAACTACAGTTTTAAGCGCTACGGCGTTCTAATTTAAATAGCAATTTATCCGAGACGTTCCAACTCATAACTCAGAGATAACAATGCAGCAGCAGTCGACCCCACGTAGAACTCTTTATTATTTCTGTGGTTGATTACAAATGCCTTTGGACGACAGTAGCCACTGAACATCCAGTGAATAAAATTATGTTTTGAATATTACAATTATTTTCAGTTCTATGCCCAGTACATACTTATTATTTTTTGTAGTATAGAAGTAGCAAACGATCATACAGCTCACCTGATGGTAAGTGGCTACTGCCGTCCAAGGACATCTGTAATCAACCCTAGGTAAGATCAAAGTCTCACCTAAGGTTAGCCACAGATGCGTTTCCACCCCTGAGGACTAAGATGGAATGCCTCGGAAAAGTATGTCTCCCTAACCACACCCATCAAACCAGAACACAACAGCGCATAACACTGCTGTTATTAGGCAGAAATAGGTGTGGCAGTGGTGCTTCCGGAGTCGAA
>DWTU01000991.1:0-14487 GCA_018251515.1 Cecropterus confusis
CCGCCGCGCGCGCCGCCGCCGCCGCGCTGCTGGCCGGCACTTGGCCGCAGGACCTCGCCAAACTGTGAGTGGCTGCTGCTAGGTGGAATCTGCCTGCGGAAGCCGGTTAAGCTGTGAATGGAGTAGAGGACGCTTCTGGCCCACCATCCGACGTTTTTTTTATATTATGTTTTTTTCTACAATTTTACATAGTAAACGTGCATGCAATCCACCTGATTGTAAATGGTCAATGAACATACACGAAACTGCAAATTGAACAATTATTATATATAACGTCGGTCACAGATACGTTGCCACCGGTTCAAATATACTATTTTTGTGGAAGAAACATCTTTAATATATATGAATTACGTGTCACGTTGTTTGTCCGTTATAGACTCCTAAATTACTGAACCGATTTCGATTAAATTTGCACACCGTGTGCAGTTTGATTCAACTTGAAAGATAGGAGAGCTTATATCTTATACAAATTACGGGCTCCGTTGTTTGTCCGCTACGGACTCCTAAACTACTGAACCGATTTCGATCAAATTTTCACACCGTGTGCAGTTTGATCCAATTTGAAAGATCTTAATATATGTAAATTACGTGTCACTTTGGTAATAAACCCTAACATTTAGTACTAAGAACCACACCAAAATTTTTTTAATGCCTATCGAAGTGGTCACGAGTCTGCTAGTACATATATGTAACATATAAGTTATATAATAGTGGGAGCCCGTGATGCTAAATGAGTAGTTACTCAAGCGTTGCGGAAACCTAAATTGGTAGGTTAGATGACAGGCGGATCAAATAGTTCTATAAAGTTTTCACCTTCCGTGGGAGATGCATCCAGAGATGCATTTCCCACTGCCCATCAAAAAAATGAAAAATACAATGACATGGAAATATTCAACCGTGAAAGATATAGATCTTTTTCATACTCCAACATGTCCCTGATATTATGAAATATATAATAATCTGCACCTTTGCATTGTGGAGGCCGTGCGGAAGGGAAAAAAGGGTTTACGATCTACGAACAATAATAAATACATTTTGACCACCCACGTGGTGCAGCGGTCACCACACTGGTCTGACACGCAGTGGGTGTCGGGTTCGATCTCCGGCCAGACGGACATCTGAATGATGAGTTTAGATTTCGGTTCTGGATCTGAGTGTTTATGTATTTGTCTTTATGTGTCCATGGCACCCACGACACAGCAGAAAATCCTAGTGTGAAGCTATGAGTGTAGAAAGCGTTTATTAAAAATATTATTTCTTTTCTTTCCATTACAGATCCCCAGTAAAAATATTCGAACTGTACGACGGATCGCAAATGTCGTTCAAGCCGGCCGTCCCTCCGCCGAAGAAAGTAGACACGCCCGCCAAGGTGAAGCCCGCTCACACTTGGACGCAGGCAGACTTCAAGGCACACTGCGATACCATAGAAAATAGTGTTTCGTTAAAATTGAACGAACCTGTTGTTAGATGATTTGAGAAAATAAAATCGTGGGAATAGTTAAAAGATTTTTTTTATTTTTTTTTTTATATAATTATTATCGTATGAATGTATTAATGACAATATTAGCATACTCAATATCAACTAAGGAAAATTGTTCATTATTCATTTAGTATACATATATTATTTAACAACTTATTATCGCACAGAAGCAAGAAATGCAACGAACTCAAAATTACGGCAAATACTTGAAACTAATCTTAGTTACGTAGTCTATCGTCTAGCGAATTAAAAGTAAAGATTCTTGTTAGAAAAGTCCAAACAATTATTACGTTTAATAACTATCGATAGTGCAAACACACTTTTGGTATTTTCCTAAAATGCAAATTTAATATGAGGTCCCTTTTTAGGGTTCCGTAGCGAAATGGCAAAATACGGAACCCTTATAGATACGTCATGTCTGTCTGTCCGTCCGTATGTCACAGTCAATTGTTCCGAAACTATTGGGCCTACATACTTGGCACTGTGTAGGTTGACGTATTCTGGTAACCGCTAGTTATAAGCGATTACCAGAATTTTTTACATACAAAATAGCTTACATTAACATACCTAATTACAAATCAAATAATTGTGTGTTCGAATTATTTTACAACAATTGAAATTAAAACACTTTAACTTTATAAAATTAACTTAATTTTTCAAAAACTTTTCAATTATGATCAGTAGTCTAGTCGACAAGTTGAAAATGGTACAAAATAGAGATACTACTCTTAAATGCGATTATTTTATTATTTCTTATGTGCGATAGCTCATTGGATCCGGATTTATGATTTAAAATTAATGGATGATTTAAAAACATGGATTATGATTTTAAAAAATCCTTAATAACAATTTTTAATTTTGGAATTTTGGAAATTGGAATTTTGGAAATTTCCTCCTCTTTCAGAATCTTTCGTTGAAATTTCTTAAGAATTAATATTTTATTAAATATTGGCAAAAACGAAATGCCATTTTTTTCATCTTTAATTGTTTATAGCTTTTGCAATTTTTTATGTGGTAATACACCCTTTTGGCACATTTTTTTAGACGTCATTCCGAGAGTGAGAGCCTAATGGATGAAATACAGATTTCAACCATTACTACAGTATTTTTTCGTACATTTTTTAGTTTTGAACTTAGAATTGAACTTAGACACATTATTTAATTTGAAGGCGCTACGAAGTTCGCCGGGTCAGCTATTTAATAATAATTAAATATTCGCGCATTAATAATATTTGGCATAAAGTTCCTTTTTTTTTAATAAAACTTCAAATCACTGGGAAATCTTCTCATTCCATAACTTAATGTTATCCAATAACAGCTTAATCTTTTTCTGGCGCGTCTCCTCCAGCAGGCGCTTGGATTCCTCCTCTTGTTTCTGGATGTAGTCACGCATTTCAGATAACTTTGTTCGCCAACTGAAAATGATAACAGGCTAGTTGACTAAATTTCAAAAACTACTTAAAACTTTACCTTATTACGGATTTAAACTAAAAAAAAAATTAAGATAACTATAAATATTTTGAGTTTTAAAATTTAAATGTATGTGACGTCACACCGTGCTAAACAAAACGAGACAATATGAGTTATTCTATGAAGAAGTCATATGCAACAATGGCGTTTGCCACGGCGTGACGTCATGCTTCCTGATTGGCGTTCACTGTCACGTGACTGAATGTGTATTTTTGCCGAATTTGTTTCCTAAAAATATTAATAGTCCTTATTTATAATAATCCTACTTTATCCTTTTATAACAAATAATTTAGTTTTTTTGTTATAAATATAACATGATCATTCATTAAAAACTACAGTCTATCCGATTCAGTCTTAGTGGACACAACCCTATTGTAATTATGGTAGACTTTTCTATAGGTCATTTTCGCTTGATATTGTTTGCAGCATAACCAATTTTAGGGCAGTGACTTCTGAAGTACCAACAGAATAGTTTATCAGAAGTAGTGACATTGAATAACAGCCAAACAAACATGTTTATCATATGCGCAGGGAATTAAAATGACATGTAGATACGTAACACCGTACATTATTTTTAAGAATGACAAATTAATCTGCAATATTGCTAAGACGGTAATCATTCTAAATATGGTACTTAAAGCCATGTTATTAGCATCAACATCGGCATATTTAATGCGCGCCATAACCACACCGTCTGCAAAACATGGCGTCAAAAGGAGAAAAAATATTCGAAAATAGAACAGCGCGTGCATTCGGATACACGCTCCGGTAATTGTACGTTTCGGAAACAATGCGATCACCTGCGCGTATATGAACACGCGAAATATCTTTTTGCATGTTGAAATAAAAAAAAAAAAACAAAACTTGAACATTGAAAAATAAGGCAATACAATGTTTTGATGGCTAAATTGATGCGAGGTATCGGTGACCGCAGGCGATTTTACCTATATTGGAGTTACGGAACAGGTATATCGTCTTTAGATCAGGAAAGATCAATACCTATAGATAATTTATTTTAGTAGTTTTCTACAATGTTACTCGACAACAGCCTCAACAACGACAACTTTTGTTACTGGACATATTTGAAGTTATAGGTACGTGGTGGCGTAATCAGTTCCTAATTTGTGTTGTTTATACCTCACGTAAGTTTTTCTCTTCAGAAATCTGACTTCTGGTTTGAAGAGTGTGCTTAGGTGCGCTGACGCTAGGCACTGCTGTTATAAGGCATAATATGTATGACAGTGGAATATTGTATGCAATAAATGAATCAGTACTGTACTACTAATATGTTTATAGGACTTTTTAAACACCCCCCTCTCAAATTGCATTCGTCCATGCCAAGAGAGAAAATATTACGAGTAAGTATTTTAGAATAACAACAAATTAGCGTACCCTAACGACCCCTAATCTCGTGTGTAATTTGCGAAATCTCGATACTGGTCCATTCGTGGCTGATTCCAATCATATCATTAGTTGCATTATGCAGCTGAGAGCGCGTTTAAATTGTTTTTGAGGGCTTCTGATATCCAAATGCTGTTTAAACGATTTTGGGACAAACAAACTACGTTTTTGTACCTTTTCATGTGACCGCCTATTTGCTATGCTTATGTCGCCCATGGAAATCTATATCCTTGGCTTGGAATTCCTATTCCTGAATTCCTTAAATAGGTACAATAGGAATTCCAAGCAACTTTTGACGACAATGTTACAATATGTCTCTTTATATTAATACCCCCCATGGAGCCTTGGGGGGGGGGGAAGTATTAAGAAAACCCGACCACTCCTTATCATAGGCAAGAATGGAAAAAGGAGCTTTTTGGAGGACCCCCCAATCTTTATGCGGGATGACACAAGCTGAACAAAGCTGTTATTATCAAGTTCTGCCGCATCAAATTTACGTTCAAATATATTTTGCAACTATAATTGGGCTTGTTAATAGACAAGACAGGTATGATGGTGCCCACAGTGTAATTAACCTACCTAGCAATTTCAATTAAAACTCCAAAAAGACCATAACAATCCTTCGAATTCCACTCTGGATGAGGAAACGATGGAGTTCCTATTGTGGTTTCCGTGAGCTATGCCCAATCAGCACTTATGCAACAGGAGTCACGCAATCTCGACAGGGAAGAGGAATTAACATAAGTGCATTATTCGTGAGCGCGTGACGTCACGCTCCTAAAGAGGGTATGCAAATACCATTCTTTCACGAAGGTGCACTGTCCATCAATGTCTAGACGGTTTTATAAAATAGAAGCAGCAAGGATTTTATAAAAAATCAACAGTGGACTTTCAAGGGCTGGTAGATGGACGGTAGAGCTCGTGGTTTCATTTTGGAGGGCTGGACTTCACACCTGTTTGTAAATAATGTAGGTTTATGTGCTACTGTGTTCTAGTTTAAAGGTGTGGCGAGGAAGACACTTGTATGATGTGTTGCAACTTAGGTCTCAGGGGTAAAAACGCTGTAGCCAATCTCAAGTAGACCAATCTCCAATTCTGTCTGACATACATACGCTCGAAAGCTTTCCTTCTGACGCAGTCGAATAAAAACAACCACAACTGTATAAAAATCTCAACTTTTCATGTCCCCAATATAAATAAAATACATATTTTGATACCTTTTTTATGAAATCGTCATTATAAACACCTTAGAAACTAAATTACCTATGACTTTGTACGAGTAGGTTATAAACGAAATAACACAAACATTAAACACCTATTTAACTCGCCTAAAGCCTCTCTTAAAGGGTAAGAATCCTTTGTTAGTGGGTGTTTGCGTCGTAAAAATGACCTACTCTCATGGTTCTAGCTGTAGGAGTTATGGCTCTGAGATGTTTGTCACAAGTAAATAATAACAATAATGCAATTACTTAACCTAAAAAAACAACGATGGAAAATACGATTTTAAAACAATATCAAATGCTATGGCCAACCAGCGATTTCTTCCAGACAATCGTACAGTGCGGAGTTAAAATGGGAAATTAGAATAGGCAGGAAGCAAGTACAGTTATGAGGTATGTACTTAGATTATGTAGTTACTTTCGCTTATAGTTGTATATTAATTATCACATTATTAACGATGAAAGAGAACATCGCGAGCATGCCATCGATCACCATCGGGCAATCGGCATGCAAATCCAGACGCACGTGTTACGTGCACATCTGCGCGCGCAGCTGCCGGACCAGATGGCTTGGAGACTGTGCAATCCAACTGTGGAAAGCTTGTGCGATTTGCGGGGATATTTCTTAAGATTAAAGCAGTCTTAAGATTAGGACAAATAAAAAAATATCGCTTTCTCCGTTCATAGGTAAACATTATTTTTCGTGTATCGTGGAAGTCAAATACTAATACTCAGACCCAGAATAGAAGTTCAGCAAATACATTTGTCTCGCCGGACATCGAACTCGAAACCTGCCTGTCAGGCTTGGTGTGGTGACCGCTCCGCCACACCGTCAATCACAGATGCGTTGTTACTACTAAGATGGTCGCCTCACATGAAATTAAGCCGTGAACACTCAAAAATTACACAAATACATAAACATCGAGAATTTTTTCGCCTTTAAAAGTCAAGGATGTAACGAGTTAAATAATTAAAAATAAATAGTTTTCGTTCATGAATGTTGACAATTACCTACTTCAGCTGGAAACAGGTTTTTTTTTAAATCAGAATACTGTTTATCAGAGCAATGGCGCTTTATGCCATTTCATTCTGCTGGAATCATTGGTTTAAAGCTTCAATGAATTCTCAAGCAGGATTCTCTGAGATTCCAATACAACCAAGTTACTGTTTCATATTTCTAATTTTAAAGTTATTGTTCCTAAAAGTAGCTAGGTTTACCGTCTGTGGTTCGACTCCAGAAGCACCACCGCCACAGTGGGTCCGTGGGGTGTAGTAAGTGCGACATACTTATCTGAGACGTTCCAACTTTGTCCTCATGGGTAGAGATGTGATCAACTTCAGGTAAAACTCTGATATTATCTCAAGTTTATTACAGATGTCCATGGGTACCCACTTATCATCAGATGGACTGTATACCTACTCGTTTCCTAATTCTACTTTATAAAAAAGTGGACTTGAAGAAAAAATGTTCTTAAGATACTTATGGTAAAGAAGCTATGAGTGATTATTGGCTTAATAAAAAGAATAGCCTTGTCGACGCATTTATATGTATTATGGATTTAAATGGACGTAGCATGTGGAGCTCAAATATCCCAAATGTACAGTTAGGTATAAGATCAACCCCAAGCTTGATCGCACGCGCAACTCAACCCCAAAATAACGAGAACAACTGCAGAAAGGAGCTGAAATGTGGACGCGTGCCGAAACGCATCTGCCGCGAAACCTGACCTGCTTGCCATATGAATACTACTTCCGAAAAAAATACTTACACACCCCACGGAGAATAATCGACTCTCCCTTAAGTAAGTAGAATATAAAACTCGAAAGCTTAAACGACCGAAAAACTGTGTTAGTTTTCAACAGAAATTTGACTCTAAATATAGACGGATAAAGCTGTTAGTATACGACCGCGAGCACAGTGGTCTAATAAGCAAATCATCTGGAAAAAGACATGTGTATTTCGCGAAGGAGCAACAGATGGCGTTGCTAGTTTTCGGGATGACATGTTTGTATGCTGATATAGCGGTGCGGGTCCTGTTACATGATATCTATGGTTATTGTAATAGTTGGATACTGTATGGTTTCTGGAACGGAACATGTTGTAGGGCAGGTGGGATGATGCTTTGAAAGGCATAGTTCAAAACTTCATATCGAATAGTACTGTTAGATAATACTAACTTTGTTAAATTATTAAATATTATTTTTATTGACTTATTGAAATAGTTCATGTTGGATTGGGTTAAATATGATTTTATTACCCCTGTAATAATTAGAGTTAAATGTCAGTTAAATTTATAGCAATGCAATACGATATGCTTTAAGTGAGTTACAACTTTTAGTTAGATATTTATTATTCATTCATTCATTTATACTAATACTAGTAATTTTATAAAACTGAAGAGTTTTTTTTGTTTGCTAATCTCAGGAAATACAACTAGTATTTTAATAAATAAACGAATTAAAAAAAATATTTTTTGTGTTGAATAGTTCATTAAATGGGAGAGGCTATAATATAAAATTACCCTATATTTGATTGTTTTATTTTTTTAATAGTAGCGGGTGCAACTGCGGGCACAGCTAATTCAATGTATATGTAAAATTAATGATATTTGTTCAAATTTAGTGTAGGGCCAAATATATATAACCAGATAATCACGCCATATTTAATATAAATATCCTCAAAACGGCCAGAATTACATCGACATGGATTGTGATATGAACCAATGCGTGTAGGATGCGTATAACTGTAAGCACAATCAAATACGATTTGTATGCCATAAGCGCCGTCCGCTGTGTCACCGCTGATATCCGATGACGTGAATAACGTATTTCAAGTAAAACAAGATAGCCAGGAACTGGGAGACTATGGAGTTAATTATAACGTCAGGTGGTACAACTCTCAGAAGGGGTAGAGAGTAGAAGAGGTAGATATGCGTGTGTTCGATTTTAGTTAGGTTTACCGTATTTGGAGTTGGACTTGACTATTTTTAGTTGATATTTTTTTAACAGATTGAAATAGGAAACGAGCATGCAGTAATATTTATGGTATGTGGCCACTACCGCCAATGGACATCTGCAATCAACTCCAGATATGATCAGAGTCTTACCTAATTTAGGAAGGAATATACCTACTTGAAGGAATTACGTTTATATCACGTTGATTAAATTAATAAATTATGATTATTATTATCCATAGTTCCAAGACCTCATGCTAAGTGTTTTCAGTACCACGATTTCTCTTCAAATACTTAAAGTATTAATATTTACAATGGTGTGTTATATCAAATGTAAGTAGTATTTCTTCTTGGAGCTCTTCCAAGTTCGCTCTGTAGTGTATTAAGTTGCGTCTGAACGAGACATTTGTTAAGGTCCAGCTCTTCCTTTTATATTGCTCACAACATTGTAACAACTATTAACATTTTCTAAAGATTTATGATCATCAGTAGCATTAAAATAATTGCTTTGTTTATAGAATTGTTATTTTTTTAAAGCTGATAAACTCTTTGATGTTCGACCCCGGAAGCACCACCGTTATACCTATTTCTGCCTAATAACAGCAATGTTATGCGCTAATGTGTTGTGGTCTGAGGGTGTGGTAATACTTATCGAACATGTTCTAACTTAGTCTACAGGGGTAGCGATGTCCATGGGCGGCAGTAGCCACTTACCATCAGGTAGACTGCATGCTCGTTTGCTACTCCCATTTAATTATAATATAAAAACGTGACGCAGAAATATATTCCTTAGTAAAGATATAAAAGAAATACCTTTTGTATTAAATACCAAAATAAATCTATTGACACTGTCATGTGTTTAATAATGTCGGGCTAATTATAGCCAAGGTTCAATTATAATGATGGCAATAATGGTTCCGCGTCCTACACATAAAAATACAATAAGTTAAAATTCATTGTGCTATTAATACCATACTTGGAAAGATAGTTGAACTTAGTAAAAAGCTGCTAACTCATAATTTCTTTATGAAGCATAGTGTATACACTATGTCATATGGAGTGATGTGATTAGACCGCCCACAGCTATTTTTGTACATTTGCAATTTCCTTAAAAACTTGCTTTGACCTTCTTTTGTATGTCTGCTCCAAAATAACTCCTTAAGAGTGGTTCAAGTAAGCAACGGTAACGATAGTATTTATTTTAAGGAAATGATTAAAAGTGACTGGATATAGATCTATCCTTGAAATTGTACAAGTATATTTTTAAAATGCTATAACTTAACATCCCAAACAAAGATCCGCGAGGATACCATTATTTACAATAAACATTAATATTTCGTTTCTATTTTATGTCAATTTGCATATTGACGACATATCTCGAAATTGGCACTGGGTTATGACTACTCCTAGAATATTTTTATGTGCTAGAAATATTTAAACGAAATCCGCTATATCTCCTGCTTCAGGCCTCAAGTTCATCAGTGCAGTAACGAACCGAGCGTAGGTGAGGCCTTTGTCCTGCTCCTGGGTTGAACAGCTTTGCGAAAAGAAAGTCGACGTCAAACCAAATGTCGGAGGTCACGGCTGGGCGTGGAAACTAAGTAAATTAAAAATATATAAGATTTTGAAAAAGATGTGATTTCAGAAATGATGCTTTGACTTTTAACTTCAAGTTCTATGTTTTATTTTGAGTAATTGTGTTAAATACGTGATTATTTCTCAAGATGTAGACTTTAAAATGATACATTTATTAGCACTTATTGATGTCTTATTTTTTTATAAACAGGCAAGATTTTAGCTTACTACTCCATAGAAAAATATTTTTGATATAGCATTATCTGGTTGAAATCCAAAAGAAATTGAATTCACCCTTATAACGGATTGAAAACGATGTTTTACATAACACCTGTATTATATCGAAAGAAACAATAGCCCCAAAAACATAAAAAATACAAAAGCAACAAAAACCAACACATGGTCATTCCCATTGAGGAAAGGAAGAGAACGTGTTAATATCCACATATCAATTACACGCATAATTCGATTGAGGAGCGATTTGATTGAATTAATCCGGCCATGCGTATGCGGGCGCCATGCGCCGGCGCAGGCGTGGGTAGAGGGGGGAGGGAGAGGCGTCGAGACGTCGTCTGCGCATCCCGCCGCTGACCTGCTTTGATGTTGGGGACTATGGAATGGTAGAGGTGGCTCTAATGCCTTTATTGACTTTATACTTTATAGGATTTTTTTTAGAAGATTAAAATAGTTATATAGGTAGATTAGATTTAACTTTGTAGGTTGTAGAACGAGTGTGATTCGACCGGGGAGGTACTACCGCTACACCGGTAAAGAACTAACGACGACGACTAAGATTGTTGCCTCATAATATAATAAATATAATAAATAGCACTACAGATGTTTTGTTGTTTGCCGATAATCCTACCTATATATACCTATTCATACTCAGAAAACAAGTTGCCTAATTAATTTATACGTATATTTTTTTAATAAGATATTAAAGTACAGAAATAACTAAGAATAAATTTATTTAATCGGTGTTTGGGCTATTAGCGTATTTTAAAAATGTTTATAGTCAGAACAATAACTATAAATCGTACAAGTCATTACACGTTAAAGCGGTTTAACTATGAATACAATTAATACATATTAGTTACGTACTTTAATTGAGTTAAAGAGGTCCAAATTTAAACGAATTTTTTGCTCATACAATTTGTTTAGTTAATTATTTCGCATTACTTTAAAAGTCTATTAATTAAGAGCATAATTATTATCATCGAAATTATAAGATTTTTTGCCGCACTTCATTTATGTTATTACTAGTTATTCCCAGCGGGTCCACCCGTTTGTATCATATACTACGATAGAATATATCTTATGTGTATCAACCCAGGTCATAACCTATATATGTGCCAAATTTCAGCCAAACTGAATCAGTAGTTTTTACGTGCAAGAGTTACATACATACATACATCCTCCAAACTTTCGCTTTTGCAATATTGGTATGATTAATTTTGCGAACATTTTGCCCATATCTAGTAGCTTCGTAGCACTGTGCGCCAGTCTGTTGGGGGCCGCGTATATTTGCAACCGCGTTAAAACCGACGCGTGCCGCCGTCAGCCTCGCTCAGGATACGAGGGATGATACTGGATTCGAATACTAAGTTCAGGTGTTAGCCTATTTATCGCCAATCACAATTTGGTTCCGCTGTGGAGTTTCTGCCTAGAATAAAACCTATATTATTACTATTAATAGTCAATAGTAATAATATAGTACATAATATATAACTGGCTAAGCCTCGCGGTTATACGCTCTCAAAAGATGTAGTTACATTTTTAAGTGCGGGTTCAAATACTTGCATAAATCCCTATACAATTTTATCAAAACAGCATTGTCTCAAAGAAGACTTATAGTAAGTCAAACTGACATTAGCGGCAAGGGCGGTCGCTGCGCATGGAGCGCGTGCGGTTTCTTAGGTTTTTAAATTGTGTGCGGAACCTTAATTACTTTTTCTAAAATAGAAGTAATATAACATTAGTCATGTAACCGTGAAAGTCCCGTCAACATCGGTCTAGCGTTTTCGAAAATTAGCCAGAACAAACACATAGACAGACATACAAAAATTTAATAATTGACTTTTTGTTACAAGTATCCTATGTAATTTTATGCGCATTGAGTAAAAACCTGTTATTTTGATTTTATAAGCAGACACTTCAATTATATTTATTTGTTGTGTACATTAAATAAAAAAAAATATTTTAAGTTAAACAAGGTGCATATTCCACAAGCAGTTGTGTAAACATCGCACACACCTGATGGTAAGTGATCACTGCAGTGCCTAATGGTTGAAACACGACCTCTCAATCAAGGGTCCCAGGTTCGAATCCAAGGCATCACTGATTTTTCTTAAATTATGTGCGTATTAGAAATTAATTATCACTTTACGGTGAAGGAAAACATCGTGAGGAAACCTACACATCTGAGAGTTCTTAAAAAGTTCTTAAAGGTGTGTGAAGTCTACCAATTCGCACTTGGCCAGCGCGGTGGACAATGGCCTGAAACTCTCCCATTATGAGAGAAGACCCGTGTCCAGCAGTGGGACAATAATGGGTTGACGATGAAGTGATGACGGTTCCTATGGACATTTGTTCCAAATTACCATAAGTGACCACTTACCATCAGGTGCTTAAAAACATAAAAAAAACCTTAATGGCCAAATAAAAACGAACCGGTTTATACTGTAACTAAAACCTTATAAACTGACTTATGAACTTCCAATTAATCATAACTCATTATAAAACATTATTAAAAGAAACAATTTTCTTTAGATTCATCAGATAATGTAACCATTGTCACATACTGTTACACCTGATATCAGATGCTACACGAGAATTTCAACTTTATAATGCTTACTAAAGGTCCAAGTTATATCTTTATTTCTGTTTTACATACATTAGAAATAAATTTACTTTTTCTCTTAATCGTGTGAAGACTGATTATGGTAAATTGCGAAATAAATTGCCGATTTTAATCAATTTTTCGGGTTCCGTACCCAAAAGGTGCCAAGGGAGATCACTTATTATATAGGTATGTCCGTCCGTCGCAGGTCTATGTCTTTAGAACAGTATAAGATAAACAGACTACCTTTATATAAAATACCCATCAGGCACTATCGCGATTATAAAAAAAGTCACGTCACACCAATATAAATTTTTTGTCTCGCGTTTTTTCTTGTAATAATACTAGCTTATTACTGTGGCTCCACCCGCTTTATTCGCAGTTACGGCAATGTATCCCATGTGTCAATCCAGCTCGTAATCTCTCTGTGCGCCAAATTTCAGCGAAATCCGACCAGTAGTTTTTGCGTGAAAGAGTAACAAACATCCTCACAAACTTTCGTATTCAGAATATTAGTTAGATGTATAATGTACGTACAAGTTTTAATGATTGTACAGAACCCTTTGTGTCTAAGTTCGGTTCACACTTGGCCAGTTGTATTTTTTTCACATATACAAATGACAAATGATAATAACTGCGTTTAAAATTATTTAACTTGAGAAATTGTCTTTTCCATGGCAGTCGCATGAATTAAAGTAGTCACAATAAAATAATTATGGAGCTAAATATGCTAATCAATTTAAATAATTTAAATTAAATAATAAAACAATAACCGTGGAGGTACTAACGTCACTCCTATTTCGCATGCTGCATGCTCATTTGCTACGTCAATGTAATAAAAAAAAAATAAAAAAAAACATTGTACCTATTCTTATACCTACAGATATTTTTAAGAGCTCTAACGCCTCGAGGTTCAATTCCGAAGGCACAAACGTCACATCCTTTCTGACAACATCAGTATTAAAATGTGCTGTGGTTGGAAGAGCGTGGTGAGATATACTTGTACGAATTCCCATTCCCATTCAGTTCTCAGGAGCCGCACCTTTGGCCGAATTCAGAGCTTTAATCCTATCTGGGCCATCCTATATGGCCCATGGGCAAACATCTGCTACTTCTATCTCTACATAGTTTATATTGTAGGTGATGGGGGTAGAATCAGTGTAGTTCAATTGGGGTGGTACCACCGTCACACGTTTCTAGCGTGAAGCAGTTCTTGCGATTCGGTGGGTGTGGTTGCCGAGTCACTTTTATATGAGGCGACCATCTTAGTTCTCACCCGTGTGTAAGTAACGAAGCCTGTAGTATTAGTGATTTATAGTCAGTGTATGCATTTGATTAGTTATCTTTGGTATATCTAACTATACTGAAAAAATAAAGTTTGGTTGAAATATAACAATGATCATATAAGAGAATTTAAAATGAAAATGATATACACTTACAATTTAACATTTTATTTGTTCTTATATTTATTATACGATAATAAATAAATTTGGAAATGTCTATTAAATAAAAATAATTGGTTATATTTGGATATTGGTTACAAAAATG
>DWTU01000992.1:0-14484 GCA_018251515.1 Cecropterus confusis
TAGTTCCAAAAATGTATAACAGATGGCGCTGTAATACATACACTGTGGCGATCGCCACGCCATCAATACGGTTTGCGTGCGCCTATAGATGTTTCACATCAAAGTCTTCCAAGGAAGATTTTAACCGACTTTTTGGGGACCGATTGAGCTGAATTTTCTTTGCACGCAAGTTGTCTTACAGGACAATACACGATTAGCTAAGTAACTAGGCTAGATGGTGCACTCGGGCTTACAAACTATAAATTGAACTTGTATAAATTTCGCCTACATTCGGAATATAAATATACCAGATAGTTTATTTGGGGCCCTAGTTTATTTTTGCCCCAGGGCCTTTGGTTACCTAGGTACGCCACTGGATATGATATTAATAGAAATTAAATATCAAAAGTGCTGAAAACAGCGACAAACTTCGTTTTGGTACAATTTTTTGCAACTTTGGTTTGTACCCGCCCCGTACATATCTATTGCATATATGTACAAACATACATTCGTTCGCTCGACACATTAACGATGTTAAGTATAAGTTTTCAATTCAGATCACATAAAACGAATAGATGAAATGCAACTAAATGGGAGACTAATTTTATCACGGCTCACATAAATCAGGCTTTGTAACTATACGATTATTTTGATATTGAAATTAAATTGTGCAATACAAAAAAATCTACTCAACATATTTTAGCTTTAAGCAACATTTACTACAATTAACTCCAAAAGTTTTTATTGTATGTAATGTTAATTGTTAAAAATTGTTTCCATTTTTGGATAGAAATAAATATACCTACATATTTCATAAATAACAAAAGTGTTACGAGATTATCTATAAACCGGTTCACAGCGTTCAAACATTTGAACCATATCATTTACTATATACTATTGTAGAACCGACGGACAACACATTATACGTCTAGTAATAAAATTCCTCGCACGTATACTTAAACAACATTACAAACAAGTTAACCAAATGAACTCAAACTATTCCGGTGACATAACAGTGTGGGAACTGATTACCGCACCGGTCTCGAATACCATTCAGACCACGGACATCGGACCACCAGCGGCTAGATAAACACGACGCTAAGACAAACAGAATAAAAATACCTATACAACAGTGCATCTTTTTTCCGATTGCGTTAGGAAGATAATGTTTTTGAGCATGTATGTATGTGTCTGTTTTGTAATGTTTATGTCCGTTTCTTTGGCAGGGAGACAGCCGAAACGGAGTGACACATTTTTAATTTTACGTTACAATTTTGACATAAACTCCAAAAAGAGGCTTAGCTTAAATAAGTTTTTTCAGTTTACTTGTACTAAAATCATAAACTACTTACATTACTAAAAATATTAGAACAAAAAACCTGGCTGCCTAAAACGATTTTTTTATCATAATGATACATACATTTAATTTAACGCTTTATAGGAGTTTTCGTAAAAATAGTCAAGTAGAAGTATTATAATTCATATATTTGTAGAATTTTCTATTAACTAGCTTTCATTTGATACCCATATTGTCGTGACATTAAAAACAAGTCGTCGCTCCCCCTCTTTGTTCCCTATTTTCAGGAGCCATTTTTTAAATTATGTCACTATGTCACTTTCCAAACTGAGACGATTCTAATATGTGATACGTCAAAATCCGTCAAGCTTATTGGGCTGTAGCGCATGCCAAAGAAATGGACATACATACAAACAAATATACATACATACCATCGAAAAACACAGTCGGGTAATATAATAGAATACATAATGTGTTATTAAACACGCGGGTAAAACCACGAGTCACATTTTGCCTTAAATAAATCTTTAAAAGAAAGGTTTCATTGCATACTTACTTCCGAGTATCGTGATCATGTTATTCGTTTCGTTAGCACCGAATGCATTAAATTACCATTAATTAAATTCATAAATTGTGAATTAATATGTAATAATATAATGCAAAATTGTTTGTTATGTCATCGAATTTCTGTTAATAAGCAAATTAGTAAACTTTTTTTGATCAAAATACATATTTTAAAACATAGATATGCCACAGGTTTTTTTTAGATTCCTAAACTATGTAGCTATTAATTTGCGCCCACGTCGTAAGAAATGTAAATTCTAATAAGAATGGTTTTTTAATGACGACTTATACCATAAGACAGTACGCCGGTACTCGGTTCAAAGTCATCCCCAGATCTGTTCCTGGGTGGATCTCTCCCCAGCTAGACATATGTCCAGATATACGTAATCCACAAAAAGGCCTATCGAAGCACGAGAGCTAAACTCATATCCAGGTAGACGAATCCCCAAAGAGTCCTACCCAAAACGGCGAGACGTATGCAAAGGTAGACTTATCCAAAAGTAGGTACGTACTGAACAAAATACCATTCTCAGACATTGAACCATATCGAGACAAACCTCCCTAGGTTGACCCCAGCTTTAAGTAGACTCGTCCCCAAATTGTCCCATCCGTCAAAAGTATATCCACATGTCAATTTATATACCAGCTGAGAAAAGCTTAGATATAAACGCACTCCGCCCTTACGTAACATTAGAAGATTAACTTTTACTTCAATAGGTTACAGTTTCAATGTGTCCAAAGTAGCAATGACGATGAATCACGTGTCTTATGATATAGGGTTGTCAAGCAAGGAAACATTACAACCGTTGTATACTGTTACTCTTTACACCGATTTTATGCTGGGTTGGTAGGCGAGGCCTTACTGAAGCCCACGAAACAAACGTTTGACGCTGTAAAGATCAGCGTTGTGCGTTAAAAACAAATGTATGTGTCCGATCTTACAAGGCCACAAAATACGCTGCTAATTGTTGCGAAATTTGCTGGTTGCGACACTTGCAGCGCTAAGCAGGTGTTTCGTTGCCCTGGGGTAAAACGAATGTTTTATGGCCCTTGGGTTAGATATTACATGTGTTCGATTTGTTTCGAACGTCCGTGGCAAATTAAAATATAATTAAGTATTCAAAGTCACTGGATGCGCTGTAATAATCGATCGTGCACAAGTCGATTAAAATGCGATTTGTGTTAAGCGCATGGCTGGGCCTTGATCTAAGATGAGACATTGTGTCAACAATCAACACCCACATTGGAACCTAATATATACGCCCATAATTCAAGCAAGCTAGTAAAGTTCATTATTTTATTATTTAGTTAGTACAGATTATCTCGCACCTTTAGGAATATCTCGCTTTGCCAATAATAAAGCGAAAAAGCTTCAAATTTGCTTTTTCCCCCAAAGTAAAAACTATGTGACTGCATATTTTAAAATTATATACCCTACGCCCTTAAGACAATTGAGACATACAAATATCCAGCAATACGGAACCAAATAAATGAACTAATAAACATACGAGTACGAGTACATACCTCCAAAAAATATGTCGTCTCTTCTGAGCCATTCGAGTATAAAATAAAAACCTACGAGACAAAAATTAACACAGGATATTTAATTTTAAACCAACTATTATCTATTATACATGCTATCCGCAGTCCTAATCCAAATTAAGTGCCCGATGGCGTTGGTATAATGGAGCATGCAAATCGTCGAAATAGGTCCAGCTGATTGTAATGCAACGCGTGTCAAGACCGACGGGACCTTGAAATCATCGAATTGGTTACCGTAACTGCTGTTGTCGGGCTATTTGGGTAGCAATCAACGAGATTGGAATGCGGATAACGTGATGTGTTCCATTTTAAGTGCATCGAGAACCATCTGGTCGCCATCTCATTTTATTTTTAAAACCGCGATGTAGCAATCATCCATTTTTTATAATTTGAAAATAGCAAACGAGCGTGCAGTCCATCTGATAGTAAGTGACCACTGCCGTCCATGGACAACTAGCCCCAGGTAAGAGTCTAACTTGACGTTAACCGTAGATTCGTTGTTACCGCTGAAAACCAAGTTGGAGCGCTTCAGAAAAGTTTCTTCTCCTATTGCATTTTTAGTCCACTACTGGACATAGGCTTATCCTAATATGGTTTTGGACCAATAGCTACCGCGCTTGTCATTGCTGTTGGTGATCGCAGTAGATGTTTATGTGACACAGGAAAAAGCTGCTTCCCATCTCCCGGATTCTGTCCCACATCCACGGGATGAGAGTAATATAAGACGGTCATCACACGGATTACCACGTCTATTAACTAAAAAATATAAAAGACGTTTATAAGAAATAGACTCGAACTAAAAATTGTTTTTTCTGACGTAGGTATATTAATAATACTAAAGAAACCTTAACGTATAGCATATATGTAATCAAGTAAAATACATTTATTTAAATGCATCTTTACTAAGAAGCTTTATAACGGCTATAAGTAATTAAAAGTTTGTTATCTATATTTCGCGATGTTTCAAACGATGTCGTAATTTTTGTTTATTAACATACAAATACTGCGAAGTTACAGTATCTAAAAGTCTACGTACATACTAAATTTGCATTCGGGTCATGGTTGATTGTCGATATGAGCACTTTACCCTAATCATTACTCAATGTATTTAGGACTGACATCTATCAAGTTTTACGATAATATGTACCTGTTTACAGTTAGTAAAAGAACTTCAAGTTACTAATAATTACCTTACAAATTACAGGAAGTCATCAATGTATCCGTCGTCCCAATTTCCAATGGATTACCTGAAAATTAAAGTAACTCTTTATAATTCGCATTCAAATACTTGCATTTAAACATGAACGATATCGATAGATATAGAGTAATAGATAGTTTACTACTTATATCAGCAAACAGGACGGAACAATTTCTTTTTTATTGTTCCAGGGTCACTGCCCCGCTAGTACTTACAGTTGTATTTAAATCATTTTTAAAGTTACGCTTATTTTAGGGCGTTTGGGAAATGACAAGGATATTTTTTTACAAAACTCACATCAAAAATTAACACTGATGTTTTGCGGAAAAGCTAAATATTTTTAAATAACATACACATATGTAGATGTATGTATATATCGGAGGAAGTGCGTGGAGGCTGAGTTGATAGCTAGCTTAAACGATGCGAGATCAATTGTTTGTGAAATCGTTGTGTAATAATCATTTAATTTACTTTATATTGTAAAAAGTTCTAATTAATTTGCTGAGAAAGTACACGGAAATGTATTTCATTAGTTCCGGCAAACGGATATGCCGGAAGTGAGTGTTTTTGTTTACCAAAAACACTTTCTAATATCTTAATATAATTGCATGTGTTCCATTAAATTTTAATGATGTTTAAAATCCTATTAATTTATTTAAAGTCGTTGTATTACTTAGCATCCAATCAAAGCAGAGGACAGCCTCAAATGGGGTTGAGGTGCCATATTTAGGTCGCCACATAGGTCGCCAGGTGTGTTAGAGGTTACTTGTTTTGGTTGTGACTTGATCGAGGTGGATCATTATGAGATTAGCTTTTGGTGAAGTAAGACGGTTGCCGCAAACTCGCTTCTCTATAAAATAAGTATGTATTTAGTTCCTTCCATGCTATTTTTGTTAAAACTGAAAATGACGCCGGCTAAACCCATTACTACTGATGATAATACAGAGCAGAATGACCTTTCTCCAACATGCACATTTATATAGCTCATAAGTGATAACTTGAGACTTGAGCTCATAAGTGATAACTTGAGACTTGTCCCATTGACATCATTATGTCAATGGGACACAGCAATGTTAGTGCACTGTTAAAGAAAAATGTATTATTTGATGTTCAATGGACTGTTAGCTGTTTTAAATTTAAGAAAAAAAGATTTTACACTAACAAACTATGAATCGAACCGATGTTCCACCTGGTTTCATTAAGGCATGGAGCACCAAGGTATAAAGAATATGTTGTGGAATTTGTATATTGTTGTAATGTTTCTCAGCGCCTCAAGTTTATGAGATTTGTATATTGTTGTAATGTTTCTCAGCGCCTCAAGTTTATGAGAAGGAAATAAAAGAGCTGCGATATTATTTATATTTTCACCACTTTTATGTCTAGGTCTGTTATAAACTGCTTGACTGTTTTGTTACAGTAGATACCTGATTTAGTCTTCAGGCAAATTATTAATAACTTTATTAATACTAAGCTATCATATATTAGGTACTTAATGTCTATATTTATTTTTTAGGTGAGATCAATCAAAATTAGTAAAAGGCAAAGAAAAAGAATAAGGTCACAAAAGAAACTGCAAACGCAAGCTAGTAAAGAACATTTGTTGCACAGTAAAGAATTGGTAAGTGTTATATTAAACTTTTAATAAAAAAAAATGTCTATTTACATTTTATATGAATCACTAATACCTCATATAAAAGTCTTAGGTTTTTAAGTTACGATATACTTTTCATTGCCATGACATATTTTGAATAATATTTTACAATGTTTTCAGGAACACATTTGTACTTTCTGCAATCACAGTACAAAAACAGTTATCTCTAAACCTAATAAAGAAATAATAAAACCACAGCATGAAAGTAAGAAAGATAAAGCTACATCTAAGAAAGCGAATGAGAAACAGCACAGAGGAAGTAAAGAGACATATAATGTATACAACAATACAAAACAAGTATTTTCTTTGAAGAATAAGAAGAATACTTTGAAAAGCACGCTCAAAGAAGTACCCAAGATTATAAAGAATAGTAAGAAGAAAAAGGATAAATTTGCAGGACTTTGCCAAAAGGCTGTGTTGGCATCTGCAAAACTAAAACAAAATAAGGATAAACAAAACAAACTTAATTTATTCTTGAAATCATCCTCATAGTTCTAACAGTTTATATGGTAATTATTGTTTTAATTCTCAATTTTCTTTATAATAATTAAATGTATATCCATTACATTTGTGTTTGTATGTCCTGTAATTACATGTAATTCGCCATTCTTGAAGCTTTTGTAGAAATTGTATGAATCATTGTTTTCTAGATATGAGTCTACATTTAGATTTTCTCTTTCTGCATCAACTATCAAATTCTTATAGCCAATGGCACCAGCCGCATTAGTAGGGCCATCAATGCCATCAGTTCCAGCACTCAAAAAATATATCTCAAACTTTTTGAAGTCATCCTTAATGCTATTGAGTAATTTCGAAAATTCTAAAGCTAGCTGTTGATTTCTGCCACCCTTTCCTGAACCTTTAACTTCGACAGTGATTTCTCCTCCTAGTATCAGACATAAATTATTTGGATACACATCAGAGCTGTCAATATTTTCAAAAACATTGTTGTATATTCCTGGTATCTTGAGATTTTCCACTCCATTTTTTAATTCCTCCAAATTTAAACTTTTTTGTACAAAATTACAAAAATGTTTAGTCAGTTCCGCATATTTTTTAGCTACATCCTTTATAATACCAGTTACAGAATTTGAAAGGATAATTGGTTTATATTTGAGCCTTTTTGATTCGTTAAAAGCTGCTTCAGTGCTTAGTTTATTGGACCCTATTAAAAAATTAAATACATTGTCGCTAGGAAACTTCTTGTAATAGTCGGGAGTGTTAGTTAACATTAATTCTATATCCTTTGATATCGCCACTTTATACTTTTTTATTATGGTGATTGCTTCCATTGAATCATCTTCATCTTCTGTTGTTGGCCCGCTCGCTATAAGATGTAATGGATCTCCAACAATATCAGATAGTATTAGAGAAATAACTTGGGCTGGATAAGCTTTAATAGCTAACTGTCCACCTTTTAACTCTGAAATTCTTTTCCTTACTGTATTGACCTCTTTTATATCAGCTCCTGAATTTGCTAATCTTTTTATTAACTCTGTTTTTTCTTCTAAAGTTATCGGTAATTTTGGCAATGATAATAATGCTGAGCCACCCCCTGATATGAGAACTAAAAGTAAGTCATCAATTTTCAGTGATGTTACAAGTTTTTCTATTTTGCTAGCTGTACTGACGGCGCTGTCGTCAGGCAAGTTATTTTTGGCCCCTTCATAAAATAGTATGTTTTTGTTTGTTGACTTAGATACAAAACTACCAACAGGGATACTAATGATACCGGCTTTAATTTTAGAGCCCAATATTTTCTCTACTTCTAATGCCATATTCTGTACAGCTTTACCAGTACCGACAACATAAACATTTCTCTTTACTAAATCAAATCGTTTCCCTCCTACAGTTAATTGTTGACTAACTTCGCAATATTTCAAATGTTTTCTCACTAAATTTTCTGGTAATACAGCATGAACACTAGATTTAAATATTTTAAGAATATCAATTATTATTGTTCTGGCCATTTTTATATAAATAACTATTAATTTCTTTTATTTCACCTGCTATTTAGGTTAACCGGATAAATACGCAAAACAGAATAGAATGTCATCAGCAAGTGATAAGATAATAAGTAGTATTGTTAATTTAAAACGTAGGAGTGTTCATATATGCATTGCTAAGCAGTATTTAAATTATTTTCAAATGTAAATAGTAAATATGGGTACGTACTGGTAAACATTATCTCAGGAGTGTAAATTTGCAAAAAGTGAAAATGTTAAAAAAAAGGATTGTCAATATATTACAAATAAGTTGTGAAAAATTAAGTAATATTTATTAAACATAATTATTTTACCGGAGAATAATAATTTATTTTTTTCTATCTATTCTATTCTGTATTTATGTATTCTAGTTATTCAATTGTCACATCAATTCATGCATTTAAAAAATATAATGTCAGTGTCATAAACCGCGGGAAATTTAAATATGGCAGAGAACCGAATCGAACTTGTGAAAGTTTTTTGAGTAATAGTTAAGAAAAGGGGTAAGGTTTCTAATTAATCCAATAAAGTGCTTGATTTATTTATTTTCATAAGATTGGTTTAGTTCAATCTAGGAATACTATCAAAACAAGGGAAAAAATCGTTACTTGAACATGTCTCGACAGGTCCTTGGTTTTATAAATGCTTATTACCATATTTTAGGGTCCACCAAATTCGATTTGAAGAAAGTTAGAGTAGTATTATTCAAAACAAAATTATATCATAATTATTAATTCAAATGGAAGACCCCATTTGCCTTTCGAATTATTTTATTAATAAACAAAATGTGCGATCGATCGAAAATGTGCTAAGTTTGAAGTTATTGAAGAAAACAAGCCGGGAAGAGTTTTTGCTTCATGTTTTAGAAGATAAGTTACTAATGAGTGATTTACCAAGTGAATTTTCAGATATTTTAATAACTTTCAAAATAAATATAAAAAATAATAGTAAACATGATTTTAAAAACTATTTTATTCAAAGTGAATTGTGCCAAATTCATTCGAATATGATACCAGTGAATAAGGAAGAAATTTTCAGAGGATGTTGGAAAGCTTTACATGCGACAGTACCTACTGAATTGTTTGGTAATCGTTGTAATATTAAAATATTTAAAGATTTGGTATTAGGTGTTGTGTTAAGTATGAAGAACCAACACATATTTTTACCCAAATTTATATACAATTGGGATGTTAAGAGCTATCCGTGGAACTCTTTACCAGCTGCAATAGTGAATCGGGTTTTAACCAAAATAATATGTTGGACATTCAAGAATCTTCTCCCAGCTATAATATGCTTGAACTTCTTCGTTACAAGCTGTAAAATAGATGTTAACGAGAATAAACTGCATTTCTTCTGGAAAAACCAATGGCAAAGTTTTTATGATAGAAGTATATCAGACATGATAACTTCCAAAATATTAAGCAGATATGAACCAAAATGCTTGGGCAAAAAAATAAAAATTAAATACAGTCTTCAAGAAAGACTTCAATTAAAAATTTCTCAGCGTGAAATACCTAAACTGCATTTAGTTTTGAAATCAAATAATAATTATAGACCTATTGTGAGGTACAAGAATGATGTTTTGAGTTCAGCAGAAAAATTAAAAATAAAAGAAAGATTGAACTTTTTAAAAATTTTAAATGGCCCACCACAGAGCAAGATAGAAACAAAGTTTGCTACATTTTATTCAGCCTGGGTGAAACTTCATAAACCAAAACTGTATTTCGTGAAAACAGATCTGAGCAATGCATTTGGATCAATAAATAGAGAAAAACTCACGAGGATTCTAGCTGAGAGAAATTTGGAATTCCAGAAAACACAGCAACCTGTTCATTTGAGGAAGAAATTTGCACGGTTCTACAGAGAAATTGTAATTGAGTTACGGAAACGATTGCTTGTTAGAGCTGGCTCAACGGTATATGAATGGAAAAAAGGATTGGTGCAAGGGTATAAGTACTCCCCAGCTCTCTCAGAGTTATATTACACGCGGATGGACGAAATTTATTTTACAGAACATTTAAAGAAGGATTCTCAGCTAAAATTATTTGTAAGAGTAGTTGATGACTATTTATATGTAACAGATTCACTTGAAGACGCTCAATCATTTTTAACTGCTTTGTCAAAATATAGAAATGTTAACTATGAGAAAACTGTGGCGAACTTTCCACACTCAACAGTTAATTTCAGTGAAGAAATTACATTTTTAGGATACACTTATAACACAAAAACTCTGGAAGTGTGCAGAGCCAGTTATGTATATACAGGGCAAATGTGTTACAAAATCACCTTTTCTAGTGCAATATCAGATATCACTAAATTTCTTGCAAATCGAATTGGTCAGTCAGGAATTCAAATTAATTCCCATCTATTTAATTTTAATTATAATCATGAAGAGCTTATTTGGAAACATATTTTTTTAACTTTATGTCTGTCTGCCAACAAATTCTGTACTATCTTAAGCATTCTTTGCAATAAAGTTGAAATGGAAAAGTATTTGGATCTTTATAAGAAAAGGGTAACTGTCAAACTTTGTAATACTATGATTGAAACATTGAAGAAAAACAGAGCCAAAGAAATGTACTTTGTGTATTGTATCAATCATTTTCGATACTTATCATTTAAGGCATTGAGTTTATGTGCAAAGGGCACACCAAAATGCCATGGGTTGATCCCAGTAATAAACATAGAATTATGTAAAACAAATTGTATTTTTGGTAAATTCAGAGATCATGCAAGCAGGATTGACAGTCATGGAAAGATCCGTATGCCAGCCGTAAAAGAAGTTTGTCGGAGGACTGATCTCAGAAAAATCATGAAACAGTTTGAAGTATTACCAGATGGATTTGCATGCTACAACCAAAAAACTTTATTAACATAGTATTATAATGAGGTAAATCATGTAATAAAACGATAGAATGTATCTTGTATTTTATTTTCTGTGTACTGTAAAATAATATCAGTCATGAGATTCATAAGAAAATATAAATGTTTTAATAATAAAATAGACAACCATAGATTCTTAAACCTATTTTAGTGTAAATAAATACTGAAAAATTAAATGAATAACAGAATAGAAAAGTTATACATAACTAATGTAGTCAAATAATAGATAAAAGCATTTTGTAAACTTGTAAAAAAAATGTAAAATTAAAATTTTATGGTACATAAAAAAACGATTTATTCAGTTAGTCAGGTAATAAGAGCTGCCCTTAATAAGATTAAAGTTTTAATAAATGGACGGAAACGTGCGTTCAATTTTACTTATTTCCTAATTGTTTGACAAAGTTCTTAATAATATTTTGTCAGAAAAATTAAAAATTTATTACAAACTTACTAATGTAGTAAAGCTGCTAAAAATAGAGCTACCGCGATTACGTATCGTATCACACTGTTTCTGTTCGCATGCGATAGGAAGTCGGGGTCTGATGCTATATAGTACGATGCTTGTGGCGCATCACACGATACTATACGAGCGGCTCTGGGTAGCGCTTTCCCGGCGATTATTTCTGCTGAACGCATATCGTGTGACAAGGGCTTTAGACGGACCGCGTCATCGCTGAATATCAGATCAGAATATGGAGGCTGCGAGTAGAACATGCTGAAGCTGTGGAATATATTGTGCTTTTAAAAAAATATACTAACTATATTTCTATGTCGTGATCCTAACAATAAATGACTTGTTTAGTCTGTATCCAACCAAGACAGTATCGAAAAAACTGATGCTATTAGTCAAATAAAGATGGGATTGTGCTGTGAACTCACACCAAAAAGTCTGAAATCAAAATTTATAAAAAAAAAATAGACTTACCTCTATTAGCAGTAACAGTTACACATCATTGATCACTAGCTTTTACTGTGTCGCGGGTACCATGGACACACACTAAGACAAATATACAAACACTCAGACACAGAACCAAATTCTAAATTCACCATTCAGACATTTGTCTGGCCGGGGATTAAACTCGGAACTCCACTGTCCGCGTGTCAAACTGGTATGGCTCTGCCATGCGGCTCGTCAAAGTATACTCTAAAATTTTACTTTAGTATGTCTAATTTATGCTCTACTAGCGTATTCCTCTGGCTCCGCTGGTTACGATCATTTTACCCACGGTTATGTGTATCACATGTGTTCATCCAGATTACAAATGTGTGCCAAGTTTCAGCAAAATGCGACCAGTAGTTTTTGCGTGAAAGAGTAACAAATATACATCCCAACAAACTATCACCTTTATAATATAATAAGAATAAAATTGACGACCCGCGTGGCGGAGCGGTCACCATGGCGGTTTGACGCGCAGTAGGTCCCGGGTTCGATCTCCGGACATACAGACATCTGAATGATGAATTTAGATTTCTGTTTTTGGTCTGGGTGTTTGTGTATTCGTCTTTGTGTGTCCATGGCACCCACGACACTGAAGAAAATCCTTGTGTGGAGCAATGAGTTTAGAAAGCGTTTAAGCGTTTATTATTATTATAGTATGAGAAGATAAAATACCTGAAGTCATCAGAAGTGGTTGATCCATAGAACTGCTGAGCATATACCATGAGGTTGGAGTATGTATCTAATTCTGTGTGATTAGCTCTGCCCATTAGTACTGACCCAGGTACTTTGCCTAAGTTACAAGTTTTGTATTCATGCATCTTTGCCCGGGTTCCTGTAATAAGAAAATGTGTTATAAAACCAAAATTGTTTGCAGTTTGAATTTGGAGTCTAGGTCTTACTGTTTATCGAGAAGTGTGGACATTTGTATTGTCATAACATTATTAGTCTAAAAAATAAGATTTTTTTAATGTATGAAATAAATTGCTGAGTGGTATATTCAGGTGAATTAAGTTTGTACGATTTTTGTGTTATGTATGAGCTAGCATACGCAGGAGACGTAAATGTGTGTGTTACTTATGTGGTGTGTTGTATGTGTATGGTGTGTATTGACAAAGACGTTTCTGTAGACACTATTTGTGTCAACAGAAACGTGAGTCTGTCTTTCAGATTCTTTTTTTTTCACTATTTATTTGTGTAACTGTCCATTTACATATATATATATATATATATCTTATTGCTCGTATGAGTATGTTTTTTAGCATAACTTCTTCTATATCATTCTGTGTTTATGTTAGTGTGTGCATCTCTGTTTGCTTATTGTCTCTCGAGTGTATCACGTGTACGTACCCTCAATTATTCCAAGTCCCTCTCTATCTCTCACACACTGGTTCTCTCTCTTTTACACTCTCTCTCTCACACACATTCTTACAATCATGCCCTCTTTTTCACACACACACGCACACTTAATATCACACTCCCTCCCCCTCGTACACGCACACGCACCGTCCGGGCAGAGCAGCTGCAGGTCGTCGGGCAGCAGGTCGCGCGCCCACCACTCGCGGCGGCGGCCCGCGGCGGCGGCGGCGGGCGTGGTGTGCCGCGCGAAGGCCACGTCCCCGCCGCCCTCCACCATGCAGCGCAGCGCGCCCAGCGGCCCGTAGTAGTCCTCGCTGGCGTCGCGACGGCAACGCCTGGTAATGATGATGATATATGATGTGACTTGTAAAAAGATATTGCCGTCACGGAACGCCTGGCAGATGTGAAACGTCATGTTCGTACAAGTAATATGCATAAAAGACAAGATTGTGACATGAACTAAATATATGGCATAATAAAAAAACAAATATAAAATATTTTTTACAGAAAGTAATTTGATATAATATTTGAAAAATCAATCCCAAGGTGATGTCAAAAGGGTTGGAAATTTCTTTGCAAGTCTGCTAATTTTGCAATGCAAGCTCAATAGAACTTAGTATTTAGGTTTATGGTTTGATATAAAGGAATATATATATATATCACCACTTTTTGAAAATTAACCCCTAAGGGTTTTTTTGGGAGTCCGTGAATTTCTGATGCAAGCGGAATAAAATTTTGTATTTAACTTTCTGGATTGATAAAATGGAACATCTGTTTCGCCGTTTTTGGGAAAATCAACCTAAAAATAGAGTTGTGATACTGCTAAAGACGAATGTTGCAATTAATCCTCAGTTGGGTATCAACTGTTCGTAAAATGCGTGGCTGTGCAATTGATCATGCAGTCATTTATCTAGATTTTCGACTGTTTTTAGCCCTTAGTGACTTATTCGGAAAGAAGAACTTAATTGCTCAAAGTTGACACAGAGAGGTCCATGTAAGGGATGAAATGGTTACATTACGAAATAAATCATAGAACGACCTGTGAAGTTGTTTTCACATATGCTGCACTAAAAGTCAATTTTCTGCACT
>DWTU01000993.1:0-14481 GCA_018251515.1 Cecropterus confusis
GCAAGAACTGCTTCACGCTAGAAGTAGGTGTGGCGGTGGTACTTTCACAGTCGAACTACACTGGTTCTACCACCTGTATATGGCACTTATTGGGAGAATACCAAGATGGATAGATATTTGACTATGTATTCCAAAACATAATGAGGAAATGCTATAGCCAGAATCCAAGTCAAGTTTGTACAAAATTATGACCATGTTACTAATAAATTAAGTCCGACAAATCCAAACCCGTCCGTGATATGTATCTAAATTGAGGCATACCAACAATCAGAATCTAGATGGAAACCCTATGTATCTTTGAGAGATGACAACGACATCCGACAATCCGAAACATGACCATGATATCTTGTTAGTTGAGGCGTACCTATGGCTAGCATGTTTATTGAAATGCTATTCATACCTACAACTATGATACTGAACTATGATACAACGTCAAATACTGCTATGATGTCTTGCAAGGTAAGACGTCCAATAGCCAGCAACTAAGTTGCGATTCGAAATAACATGGTTATGTTATGTATGAAAATGAATCTTCAATGACGAGTTGGTATGACCAACTTTCCCTTAGAGACCCTTGCTGCAACATAGCAGTATTGTACTGGTCGAGATGGTTCCAAAAGCATTAACACAACGAAGATGTCTCGTTTACTGAAGTGTTACTGCCGACAGGTGGATTCTTTCATGCTAAGTGTGGTGGCTCAGTTAGTTAATCGGAAGTGTTCAATACTACAAGTAGCGGGACAATTTTTTCCACAATTTAACTCAACATCATTGTATTATGAACCAAGAGAATGGAAGTAGTCGAGGGTAGGAATTAATATTCCTACCATATACCACTAGTCTAGTTAACAAATTCTCCCCGTCACCGCAATTCCATTGTGACCAGAATCCATCCAACTGGATCCAAATATCGGCAGTAAAGATATTAATGTAATTTATGTGATGTTAATATTAACATCACATAAATTATTAAATTGATGATTTTCTTTATTTTACACTTGTAAAAAATAATAAAATGAAATAACATGAGATTTTAACATAGCACCAGGACTGAAATGGAAAATGTATACTAACATAGATATTGAGAATTAAAACACAACATATTTTAAGATAAAAAAATGAACACATCATGAAATATCTATATCTACAGATATTACAATAATAGGATATTATAAAAGGATGACCATTGAAGCGCACACAAAATGTACCATCTCATAATGTTTTAAAAAAGCTTGTCTAAAATGCGCATAAGTACTACTCCCATTGGAGTCAGCCATTTGCTAATAGAATAATATAAATTTTATTATACATTTACCTACAAAGCCTTGGATCACGTCCACTGCACTCGTAATTATAAAGTGATTATAAATGTATTAATTGCAACACTTGAATTCAAGATATAACGACTACAATATTAAAATTTCTTTTATCATGAATCAAACACTGTGACCAAGTCGTAAGTTCAGGACGAAAAGGCAGATAATCAATCGATAATTTTAGTGCTGCCCTCCTCACGCGGCAAATTAACGTTTTGCTTGTAACACAGGACTATAAACTAAAAAAGACAATCAATATTCAACACAATATTCTTATTATAGTAATTTATATATTGTGACAAACTATAAACCTTTCTCACATAAATTATAAATAAACATAAAAAAATTATAAATAGATCATTGTTCAACTGGCGTCAATGTATAAAAGTAAGTGCAAATTACAAGCGAAATGCACAGAATACAATGAATCTTCAACCACGCTGCCTATATAGAGCCAACATGGAGATATCGGCTTTATATTGTCGAGATCGAATTATCTTAAAAAATCTATACGTATTACTATAAATAAATTATATTGTCATATTTCACAATAAACGTCGTAATTGTAAGTTCGGTTAACGTGTATGTATATGGTACGACTGTATGAAGCTATAATTATAATAAACCTATGGCTTCAATGATAAAAATCCTGAATTAATGAGAAGTAAATATAGTTTAAAATATTTTTACTATCTTACAATACACGTAGGTTTGTATTGTGAAATAATAAAAATATTTACAACTATATTTACTTCTCATTTATTCAATAAAAGAAAAAATATGCAATAGCTTTATCGCGGCACTCCTCGAGTGCCACACGTTTTTTTTATCATAACTCGCCCAATGTAGTAATCCTCTTAACGTTCCCTTCGTTTAATACTAATCTGAAAACGTTTGGAGCAAAATCGCAAATAATTTGATGTTGATGACATTAAATTCAGACCAGGAATAGCTTTTATCCCTAGTCGTTTAAAAAAAAAAAAATTCGTTAAATTAGAAAGCGATTTTGAGTATCAGAACATTTTTTAAAAGAATTTGGCACTACACTATAAAACAAATTTATGTATTTTTTTTTTGTTTTTACTTATTGCTTCTACTCTATACTGATTATTACTCGAAGGGTGGATAGCGTTTTCGTCTTTTGAGTAAAAATAGCGAAAAATAAAGTGATTTTTATAACCATTTAAATTAATATCGATATAAGTATTAAATGATATTAACATTGTATGGTATGAATGATATGAATTAACTACATTATTCAAAAGAAATTAATATTTTTATAAGATTTTATATGCAATATATTTATTTTAAATGTACTTTTAAGTAGTTTAGTGTAGTCGTTTTTTAATTAGTCTGCGGTTAAAAACATGAACTGTGCTGTAACAGCGCATTTATTAACCGGCAGAAAGGCGACGCGTTACACCTGTTTATGCTTTGTTTTTTATAACTACAAGTCAATATTCCATTCGAAAATCGGAAACACTTGCACAAAATAACGAACAATCGATTACGATTACTTTACGATTGTTTGACATCTGCAAACTGTTTTTATAATTTATGACATATGTCAGTAATGTCACTTATGTCAGTTTTCGAGTTGTCTGTATTCGGTCAGTTCGGATTTCGTTTTATTTAGTAAGAAGTGATTATGTAGGTATGACGTATCGAATTTTATGCGAAGTTCACGCGATAAAGCTTAGTTTTCTTTCGTTCCAAGATAGTTAAAGTAGTAGGTGATATATAAAGTGTCGCGTGTTAACGATTACATTCCTCGCTGCATTTGGAGTCTAAAATGTATTGGCTTCAAGTACTAGTGCTATCCATTAGCTTAGTGACTGATATAGTGAAAGGTGCTGTAGTCCCCGAGAACGACGACATATACGAGCAAGGACTGTACAGTAAGGCGGACCATGTTCGCGTATTAACCATTAAAAATTTTGATAAAAATGTTTATGGACAAAAACATGCGACTCTCGTTCAATTTTATAACAGTTACTGTGGGCACTGTAGAGCATTCGCACCAAAATTCAAAAGTTTAGCCACTGATATTCAGCCTTGGAAAAATATTATTCAATTAGCTGTTCTGGATTGCTCAGTGGAAGAAAATAATGAAATATGCCGACAGTTTGAAGTAATGGCCTATCCTTCACTTAGGTACTTGCATGAAAATTACGTAAAGGCTGCATCTAATATTGGAGACCGGATGCAGTCAACTGACACCGCCGAGAGACTAAAAGATCAACTGATAACTAAGATGAAATCAGAACAAGCAATGGGCCGCCTAGTTTCAGCACCCTCTCTAAACATAATGTCTCATGCAACATATGCTTCAGCAGTCCGAGATGTGCCTAATAATGTTCTTTACACTTTCCTTGTGTTTGAAGGAGAAAATTCAACTGTGGGCTCTCAACTTGCATTAGATATAAATGATTACCCAAATATAAAAGTAAAAAGAATCCATGACAATAGTGAGTTAGCAGAAATTGCAAATGCCAATAAGAACTTCCCTGGTCTGGTAGCTGTTGGGTCCTCTCTAATACCAACTTTGCTTACCCCTAAAAATCCAACTAAACAAAATTTGTTAAAGGCCATTAATTCTTTTCTCAAAACACAAAATTATGCATTCCCTGTTCGAGACATAGATGGTCAAGGAATGTATGGAAATGATTTTTCGAATGATCAATTATTATCTTTGGATTCTGATGTGGTATACTACAATGACTTAGAGAAAACACTAAAGACTAGTTTACACACCGAGATCACAAGGCATAAGATATTAGAAAAGGATAGCTTAAATGCTCTTTTAAAGTACCTGGATGTCATAATAACTTCATTCCCCTTCAGAGGCAATCTTAGAGAGTATATCGTGGACTTGCGCAATACTTTTGGAACAAAAGCTCAATGGAGTGGAAGTGAAATATATGATGTAGTAAAGAGACTTGAAACTGTCCATGCTCCAGTCTACTCAACTAATCTTGAATACATAGGATGTAGAGGTAGCCAACCAAAATATCGCGGTTACACCTGTGGCCTTTGGACACTGTTCCACACCTTAACAGTAAATGCAGCTGATAAACCAGGTAATGAAGGGCCAAAGGTTTTGCAAGCTATGCATGGATATGTAAAACATTTCTTTGGATGTACAGATTGCTCGCAGCATTTCCAAGATATGGCAGCCAGAAACAGGATTTTTGATGTCAATGAAAATGATAAGGCTGTGCTATGGTTGTGGATTTCTCATAATGAAGTGAATCTAAGATTATCTGGTGATGTAACAGACGATCCGGCGCACCCTAAAATCCAGTTTCCTAGTCCTACTAAATGCCCGGAGTGTAGGAAAAATCGTGGTGCTTGGGACTTACCTAAAGTGTATCAGTACCTGCAAAAAGTGTATGGAATGAAGAACATTCAAGATGCGAGAAGTGCAAGATCGGCTACCACCATGTCAAGCCCCTTCTCCAACTTGGACATTGGAATGTTAAGCCTCCTGTACATATTCTCTTTTATTATTTTAATACTAGTTGTAAAGTTTTTTCTTTCTAAACGTTTTTACAGAAAACGCAGATACAAACATGGATATGGTAAAGTATAAGTATAAGATGAAATTATGTAAATAGATGTGACCCTTATGTACTATCTCAATGAATATTTGGCTAAGCCAAGAAAAACGGGAGACATGTTGTTTGCATTATGCAAAATTCTATAGTACAAGAGCCAGTGAACCGTCTGAGTAACCCATTTCCCACAGAGCTAATATTTTTTTACATATTGTTTTACTATTGGTTAATGAAGAAAGTGCCATTCTGGCAGGTCTCCCCCGGTTGCAAAAGCATACCCTAAAATTAGGAAAATACAAATAAAATATTCTGCTCCTACAAGGCTACAATTTTAATATGTAATTGTAATTTACCTAATTTTAAGTCCACAAAATACTGACGGACCATTTTGATAGGTGCAAGTATGTGCAAGACGATAGCAAAGTTGTCACCTGGATGATAATTCATATCCTGCTACCAAAAAGAATAAATTTTAAGGGCATATTCTTTTACTAATTTTAAGACTATATGTTAACAGCCAGCCTATTCTGACGGCTGCAAGTGTCTGTCAAACTTACATAAAAAGTCAGGACGCTCCACGGGAGTGCGAGCGCGACAGTTTTGTTCGAGCTCCAATAGCAACCAGAGACGAAATATGTATTAAATTGTGAAAATATGGTAAACGATTACTTAAATTAGAGATAGACAAAGTCATTATTAAAGTATGACAGTTGAAATGGTGCAATTCATGGGGAATAAAGTAATACAATGAAAATTACATGCATTGCGATAATTATTTAGTGAAAAACAATTTAGTTATTTCGAATTTCAAAATTTTAAGGGATGATGACGAAACTGGGTGAGGCCTGCCGAAACGGCACTTTCTTAATTAAACGATAGTAAAACTAGATTTTAAAAAATCTAACTTTATGGGAAATGGGTTACTCGGATGGTTCACTAGCTCTTAGGCTATAAATAGAAGTGCCACTTGCACTTCTATGTTTGTGCATAAGTCTATGTACATACTAATATTTACAAGCGATCATTTTTTATTATTTATGTAATATTACTTATAATGATCTCTAAGGAAGAAACTTCACATCATTCCAAATGGTTATTAAAACCTATCAATTATTTATTTATTCATATTTAAATATACTTGTCAAATCGATAATTGAACTAGTTAGTCACTTTCAATTCATTTGTCAATTTTAATAATTAATTTATGTAATAACATATGTCGTTTCCATGTTTTTATTGCATGTTTTTAGTTCATAATCATATATACACTGCCAAATATAACACATAAGTGCCTGTAATTATGTAGACACAGTCTTAAATAGTTCAAATTGATGTCTGATACAATTCGTATGTTAAAAACAGTATTTGATATAATTATTTTCATAAATAGTTGCTCAACAAATTAAGAATATAGCTATATAAATATTGTATACACGTATAGAAGTCATGTTTAACTAATTTTATTCGCAGTTGCGCAATTACATATTATAATCAAACTTTTTCTTATAGGCTAAAGGTCTAAAGTATAGAAACCATCATTAGGTGATATTGGTTTAATTATGGTCACAAAATAAAAAAAAAACACTCATGATTGATAGGTAAAACTCTGTGAACTTTATACATTTGTGTATATTTGATGTACATAATTATAATTAAACAAAGATTTTACCATAACCTAACACAAGATCACAAATCTTTTGGCTACAAATGAATTAAATTTATCTTTATTTTTAATTAAAATAGTTTTATTCTAGGTGGTAATTTTAATATAAAATGGTGGCATACATTAAACTATAAACTGAGTGCCAAATTGAGCATCAAGTGTATATACCTAATTAATGTAATTATTCCGGTTAAAATTTTAATTATAAATCAGCAAAATAAAATTAGCAAATAATTTATTTATAACTAGATGCATTTGATTAGGCATTTTTTAAGGCTGATCATTAATAATTATATTTTACACTTTTATGAAAGCAAATATATTTAGGAAAATTTATAAGCGAAATCAAAACGAATCTAGTATTAACAGAAAATGTGACGTAGTATTATATAAAGTACGACGGTATTTACATATTCACATATCCATTGTGTAGCGTTTTATCACCCCATTGAATCTTTTTGACGCCATTAATGCCGTCACATGTTAGATAAGGAATGAGAATATTTTTCGTAGTTTATGATAATTACACCTACATGTATACACGTGTATATATTGTAATACACGTAATATAAGTAGGATAGATACATATTTTTATTACCGATAAAATTGGCGTTAAATGTGCATTTGTTGTGCACAAATCCATAAGTATCTCCATCCATCCACATTTGGTTACGTCTGTGGTTTCACCCGTGTTTAAATAATGTGACATGACATACATGTAACCGCCATTTTGATAACTTTAACAATTTTAACGATTTTTTGATGAGGACTGATAACCATTGACATTAAAACATTCAATATGAACCGAGCAAAATATTTTCTTAGATAAATTGTGAAATTCTGAATAGAGCCTTACTTTATAAGGCATACATGACATCCCGCCGGTCCCATGTCATCTAAACTAAACGAAAAACATCTACCGCTCTTTGTTGTTTACTTAATACTTGAATTATCTATTTCAACTGCAGCAAAACTTTATTTTACTCTTACTTAACATTAACCTGGATAAAACAATTATATTCATTTTTCCGGGATAAAAGTAACCTATGACATACTCTGATATCGAAGTTAAAAATTATCATCATTTATCCATTGTTCCGTATAAAAACATAAACAGATCAATCTCATGAGAATCTTTTATATTTTCGGAATAAATACTAGCTTATGTATGTTAATTCACAGTATTTTTGTGCCAAATTTCATTCAGATCAGTTAAGCCGTTAGGGCGTACTTAAATGACAAATATCCATCCACCAACACAAAGTAACGCCTTTATAATATTAGTAAGATTTACAAGTATATTAACTTATGTTCCAATATTATTATTTTCGGGCTTTATATTAAATTTATACAGCAACTGCCTCGATCATTATTATTAACAAAAATTTAAATGTATTGTGTGATTAGTATTTGGTACGCGGAAACTGATAGGAGTTAATAGGTGAGTTTTACCCCGTTTCACCTGTATTTGAAGTATTATTCATTATTAAATGTGTCATCTAAAATTATTTACATGACCTTAGATATCGTCTTAGATATTTACATTAGGTATGAGAGTGCACTAGTGTTCGTGCATAACCACAATTTACCTATTAGATATTGTTATTTAGCTGTCAGTTATTGTTGACGTGCCGCCTGTTAGGACGTTACTGTACCCTATTACGAGACCTTGAAAACTGCGCTGTACGATGTCTCTATCGCATAACTTTTATTTTAGAGCTGCGTTATTAGGGATAATAAATTTTCAGCTTATAACACAATATTATAAAAATCTAAATTCGCGTCAACTTTTGCTAAATATGCGGCTGAAATTAGTGTATCGGTGGTATTTTCGTAATCTAATACTGAGTTTTCCGACTTAAATTATATGAAGTAAAAGAAATGTTAAATACATATAATATATCGTATTATACATTGTGAAATAAATGAAGTGTTTATATTATTTGTTCTAGTAAATTAATTGATTTTGGTAGCGGTCATTAAGTGTAAATAAAAAAGTAAGGCAATACATCTGTACAAATGAGCACATGGTAATTGTAGGTATATTTATAATAAAGTAATACAGTCACACATAATGACTGTGATTTATATAGCGGTTAATTTAAATCTATATTTTATTGCATCTTGCGTTTAGTCTTATCTCAATATCCGTAACATAAAATCATGATATCTAATCCATATATTTAAAAAATAAGTATTAAAAGTGTTGTAAATTCTGTCCCTACTCCCTACTGTTAAGGATATATGGACTATAATTTACTAATTACAATATTACTAGTATTTAAACCTATTAGCTTTTGGCGATTAGCAAATAAGACAGTTACTGATTTATTAAATGCTTATTTAATTCATAATGCAACACCCTATGGTTGACATTGTCACACAATGCCATGCACGCGTATAATGAAACATATTTATAATTATAATAATATGTTGAACATTTTGTGTCTGCGCCTGCGACTCAATGTTTACAAGCACTAACACGTGTCAATATAATTCAGTATATCTGACTTAAATACAATGTGACTTTTGTGTAGATGTATAAATGTACTAATTATTTGTTTTTTCACAAAGAATCGTTAATTCAAATAATAAACTATTGTTTATGCGACCTTAATATCTTCTATCATAACTTTACTAGACTCTGTCGACTAGGTCAATTGTTGATTAATGGTGGTTGGTACCTACTGCCATCACTACTATTTTTACTAATATTATAAACGAGGAAGTAACTCTGTCTGTCTTTCTGTCTGCTACGATTTAACGCTTAAACCACCGAACCGATTTTAGTGAAATTTGATACAGAGATAGAGTTGACCTTGGGAAAGGACATAAGATACTTTTTATTCCGAAAAAGGGGTAGAAGGGGTTAAATTAGGGGATGGTTTGTACGAAGATGGAAGTTTGTATGGAAGTTCGTCATTGTTAAAGATAAAACCATGGAACTTAATTCGATTCTTATGAAACTTGGAATAAACCTTTTGTATCTGAAATAACATGATGTCATGAAAATTTTACCTTCTACTTCTCGATCTTGATGATGCAGGGGTACTGCTAGCCTAAATTCAAATTCAAATTCAAATCATTTATTTGCCCAAAGTTGAGTAATTACATAATCATTAGGTCTTTACAATGGTCTTCAATGGTCATTCAACTTTAGCCACGATATGGCATGCAAATTTAGTTTAATTAGAAAATTAGGCACATATTATCATGTCACTTATTATAAATACCAATGCACAATAAAATATAACAAGAAATACCATAAATAAATATCAGAACTTTCCGTTTACAAATTCGTTAATCTCATAATAACAATTGTCAATTAAGCGCTGTTTCATTTGTATTTTAAATTTATTAATCGAGAGCCTCTTAATGTCATCACAGTTAGGGGGTTTAATACATAGTCATAAAGTATGGATTGTATAATTTTTCGATTCTTTTTTTAACCCATGATGTTTTCGTTCAAGGATAAAGCGAGTGATTATTAATTATTTCTGTACTAAAATAATGACAACAATATGTGTTCAGAGAATGGAAATTATTTTAATGTTATAGTCAGTCACTTAAATCATTTAAATATATTTGTTTACGTATATAAGTATATATCTAGATTTTTTGTTAGACCTTTAGTATCTATAGGTAAAATCAGCATATTGGATATAATCTAAAAGAAATTCATGCTTACTTGACATTACTAAGATGTAATCTACTTAATCTTATATCCTTAATGGCTATATTTATTTTATTCACCTGTTTCTTTTAGTTTCAGGGTATAATGGATAAGCTTTTCGAGTCATTTGAATCGGTACCCACTAACAACTTTGCAGAATTCTCAGCGGGGGTCTTTAATTGGCTGGAAGAGTACTGTAAGCCACAATCTCTTCGGACTATGGTTCATGGAGTATTACGGGAACAAAACTACACTCCATAGTGTTTAGTTGTATTAGTCAATTTGTAATGTCACATTGTTAGGTGGATACAAACGTTATTTCATTGTATTGTCTGTGTAATATTGTTTTAGAAAATATTACTTGTGCAAACTTATTAAAGGTTTAATATATACATTTTGGGTAAATACACAGTTTAAGAATTCGTTAGTGATTCTATTTTTATAATTCCAGGTGTACCCTGTAAGAAGCTTTTATTTATTTATAGCTAGCCTTATATTTTATGATGGAGCAACATTTGTATCTAATTTGACAATGATTTTAGAGATCACTTTAAGTAATTGGAATGTTAAAAAGCTGTTATTATTGGAATTTCAAAGAACACTTATAAGAGAGTTTTAAAGTATTACATAGCCCCTGAATCTTTACGTCAGAGAAGCAACAGAGAACAACTCTGAAACAAAATAAATGTAAAAATGTAAATAGAATTAACATGCAAAGATGCAAATTGTTCTTGAATTATTATTAATAGCGGTAGTTCATTTTAAAATGGAATATTTTTTCATTGTTGTACACAAATAATAATTATAACAGATACCAAGTAGACATTGTATGTAAGTATTTGTTGAATATTTGTATAACTGCTACATTTATATTGATCTTGTGTATTATTCAATTATGTTGAATGAATATAACAATAGTAATCCTGTTGCGATAAAAGTTCAAACATAGTTCTTTAAAAACCCGAAGCAACATTGTTAAGTAATACACTTGAATATACATGTATTCAGATCTATAGAAAACAGAAATCACTGACAATCAGCGTAGTCTTCAGCTTGCATCATCGTAAAGCCTTTAATATTTCACTGCTAAGCATAGTCTGTTTTTAAGTATATTTGAAACGTTGAAATCTGTGTTCATTGACTTTAATCACTTTTAATAACACACAATAATGGCTCTTCTACATTTATACATTCAAAAACACTTTCCATTTCCATATGCACTAGGAACTCTAGGGGGTGCCGTAGACAGTATGATGACCAATAGAAGCATGGGGTTGGTAGAAAGGGGCAGTTGAAGAGAGATGTAAAAACGCCTTACACATTGTATTTCAAACGATAGGCAAGGGTTCAACTACACCCTTCTTCCTTTTGTATAAATGTAAGTTGTTAAGTGTATCTGATGATTTAAAGATACATTAAACATTTTTTCTTTGTAATTGTTTATAATATAATTACTTATATTTGTTACCGGTCATCGGCCAAATACCGCCGGTTTCTATATTAAAAATAGGGATGCCGTGTTATCATTTTATCTCTTAAGATATCAATGAAAATGAGTGAGTACAATGGGTTTGTGTTTTAAAAAAAACAACGTAAGTGTTCTTCGAATGTATATAATTTTTATAAATGTGTTACCTTATCTTAGATTTTATCACTAAAATGAATATACTTGTTTTTTTTTTCTGTTTCTCTTATGAAATTTAGTATAATGGAGCAGTCTATAAATTAGAAAATGTGATAGTGTTACATGTGCCTTTCCTATGACGATTTTATTTTGTTACATTGATGTATCTTAATATATTTATATTGTATATACAATACGCTTAATAAAGATGTTTTATTTTTTGTGTACCTTTACATTTAATAAAATAAAGTTATATTTCTTCAGAAGAAATCTTAAAGTAAGTCAGCCTTAACACTATGCAGACCAAAAGAGAAATAAAATCAGCACTCACACTGCAATCCATATGTGTCAAACTCCATATATATATTGTGTATGGAGTAATATTGAGTTGTAATCAAAGTCAATCAAACACACTACTCCTGGGGTCTTAGTTGGAAAATAAAATAGCCAGAAGCTGTTCTATCGCATGCAAAATCAGTAAGCCTACCTAGCTAGCTATATAGTTTTATATAGTGTAACGTATTATACCAAATAAGCCCCTTTCTTTAGTTAATGTACGGCAAGAGACGAGAGGTAGCTTGTTAAAAATAAGATGGTTTGAAAAAGGGTATATAAATAACAAATATACATCAAAAAAGTCAAACCCGCTGAGTTCTTGCCTACTTTAGTAGACAGCGTATTCCGAGCCGGTGGTAGTGTATAAAATTATTGTTACTGACAATTTGTAAGTGTTCCCGTAAGCCTATACAAAAGAAAGACATTTCATTTCATTACCACATTTACATACAAAAGAGGATACCTATTCTCTGCGAAATAGAATTTTAGCCTACAAAATGATCTTTGATTAGTTGCTTCTCATTAATTTGAGCACTGTGAGGCGTTTGTACCTACGCAAAATCATTAAATGAACGGTCGACTGTCAAATGCGGTTACTGTGGCTACAGCTAGGCGACTGATGAATAAGATATTTGATTTCTAATACAATTGCGGAATTGATATACTTTAACACGTAACTGGTACCTACTATATTATGATTTAATTTCATTGCTGTCGACCAGTTGCATAGATCGTGGTTAAAGTTGCCACCTTTGTTTCAACAATTAGAGTACATTGGGTATAAAAGTAGAAAAAGTACGTGGTTTCAAAACAAAGTACAATTTATGTTTTCCTTAGGAAGCAGCGAGAGGAATTCAAGTCAGTGAAATAAAAGGGGGAAATTTAGAAAATAATCTGTATCTCTGCAATTTAACGACTAAATCAAAAAAGATCGCCAGTAAGGCGGATACTGAAATCTTGCAGTTGCATAGAACGTTTCACGCAAAAATGATTACGACCAGACTTTATTAATCGCCAATCAAGCAAAATTAAGTATTTTGCGTACTTTTCTCACAGAATATGAAGATAAATCACCTCAAATAAAGAGCAATACTTTATTATAAAGTGCGGCCGGTAATCGAAACATGCAAGAAATGACAAACTTCTTTTAATCAGCGTACATTTGAGTGTTTTTGTCTGTCTCAACCAGAAGCCGCTCCGCATTTGCGAGATATTGTAAGTAGTTGAAGATAAGAATTAGGTGTTGCACTGTATTCCAAATACGAAAAAGATTTTAATGTACCTATTTCTGCCACAGAAGCACTTATTCAGGCACATAGCGATCAGTAAAAATAAGGATTTGTGTTCCGATTATTAGAATTTTTACTGTATTGTATATTGTATATATGTATATACGTATATTGTATTGAACGACTTGAGCGATCGAAAATCTGTTTTGGTTTATAACAAGAAAGTAACATTCTCGCTGTTTAAAATGTTGATAACTTTTCGGTCCCCCTAATATGACTTTACATCTAAGCACCTAATGTGAAATTAATTCATACTTGATGAAAACCCGGCTTCACTCAGTAGTAATGTGTCTTATACATAATATTTTACAAAATGTAGGTATGTTATGTATATTATTATGGTATGTAGATATGTTATGGTCATAACCAACTAAAAGTTGTTACGCCATTTGTGGTAGCTAGTTTGCAGTTTAATATACTGTTCCCAGTGCTAGCGACACTTAAATTTATATTCCAAGTATATTTATACGAACCTACACACGTTCTTAACAGGGTGATGCAGAAATGTGAGGTAAAAATGTGTCACGCCATCTAGTATAAAATATCAAAACTATGTAAGGTAATTAACGCCGCTAGATCGCAGTTTATCGTATTAATACGTGAATCGGTTTTAAGAAATTCACGATGGCATCCGAGGGGTCAATGTGGCGACTATTTTAACCATTAGAATTTAACAAATTACTCGGCAATCTGAATTTCGTGGATATATGTTGTCGACTCGAAATCAATATTTTTTAATGTTTTATTGTTTAGGTAAAATTCTGATCAAGTCTACCGTACTCCTTAACATTTTTTTTAATATAGATTACATGGACGACCCACGTGGCGGAGCGGTCACCATGCTGGACTGACATGCAGTGGTTTCCGGGTAATCGATCCCCGGCCAAACAGACATTTTAATGATGTGTTTAGAAACTGTTCTGGGTCTGGGTGTTTGTGTATTCGTCTTTGTATGTCCATGGTATCCACAACACGGGAGAAAATCCTAGTGTGGGCTATGAGTGTAGAAAGTATTAAAAAAAT
>DWTU01000994.1:0-14479 GCA_018251515.1 Cecropterus confusis
AGTGGGTCCCGGGTTCGATCCCCGGCCAGGCAGACATCTGAATGATGAGTTTAGATTTCTGTTCTGGGTCTAGGTGTTTGTGTATTCGTCTTTGTGTTTGTACGGCATATGAGAAAATCCTACTGTGAAACTAATTTTTTTTTCATGAAATCTATACGTGAGGGATGAGAGGGTTTCTATGGATGGGTCTTTAAAAATGATAGTAAGGTTCCTAAAACCATCAAAATCATTTTTTTGAAAGATAGACGCTTTCAAAGTGGAAAGATGAGTGTTTCCCCCCGTCTCTAAATTTTTGAAATAAGAGACTGAAAAATCTGGATAAAACATATGTTGTAGATGTCAAGAAAAACTTTCAAATAAAATTAGTTCGAGCAAGATACGGTTGACGGTTGAGATATAATACTTTTTCAGACTTAACAGAACTTTGTAATTCATACAAATACTATGAAAAACAAACTTATGTTGGTAGATGGAAAACTGTTGAACTTTATTTAATGATAACGCTACGGAACCCTTCGCCTGCGAGTCCGACTCGCACTTGGCCGCATTTTTTGTAAAACCGATTTAGCAATTACTGCAGCCCATACATCGTACATCTTATTCCGCATATTTGGTATAATTGAGCTCTTATACCAGCTACATAGAAAAATCATTTGCGTAATTCAATAAGAGTACAACTTTATCTAGTTGTAGCGTCGACAACTTTCTTCGTAACGCATTTTCCTTTCATTGAGTTTATAATCACAACGGTTCTAAAGAAGTCGCACTTCAAAAAGTCAATCCCGCTGAGTTTCTTGAGTACCTGGCAATTCCCAAATGCCACCGCAGGCCTAACTTTACAAAATAAAGATATTTCACTCCATTTCATATCCCACTACAGATTCTGCTTACAACTGGGGAATAACTAAAACGTACTCCATCACGTTACTCTAATGCGGACTGGTGGAAGTTATACGGTTATCAAAAAAGTCGTTACTGATGTTTTCAAACTGTCCAGTCAGCTATCCAATGAAAACAAACCCAACTGAGGACTTAGCCTGCCTATCAAAATATGAAAGCGCGCTTGTAATTTCCCACAAGCCACCTACCAAAGTTTGACTCCGGGAGCACCATCTACACACCTACTGCCTAAAAACAACACGCAGTATTATGCATTGTGCTATGTTCTAGTCTGAAAGGTGTCGTAAGGGAAATATACTTATCCGAGGCGAGGCTTACTTCAGGTAACAATCTGCTCTAAAATCGGGTTATGTATATTATTTAAACTAGTAACATTATTAAAGACATTCAAACAAGAAAAAATCCGACTGCTTTAAACTTATATTTAATTTAACGTTTTTAAGTTTTTGTCAAAATAGTTAAGTAAAAGTATTAAACTATATCTATTTACTAGTAGTCTATTTACTAGCCTTCATTTGATACCCATATTGTCGTGATAGTAAAAAACTCATTCGCTCTGCCCCTTTTCTCCCTATATTCCCCTATAGCAAGCGCCAAACTGAGACGATTCTAATGATATGTCATACGTCACAATCCGTCAAGCCGTTTTAGCTGTAGCGCATACCAAAGAAATGGACAAACAATCAAACAAACATACATACATACGCTCAAAAAACATTACTCTCCGTCTGACGTAGTTGGATAAGAAACACCTTCGCTCTTACGCCACATTATCCTTTGAGTTTTTGGAGTATCTCTAATGTAATTCTAATCTAACATTAATAAATACATACAGACACAGTAATCGGTAACCCATGGTCCTATTTTTGTAGCCCCTAGAATTTCTTTTTGCGGCCCTCAAGCTTCGTGGAACATTTTTTCATAGTTAAAATTTTTGGACAGTCGTATTTCTGTCGTCTTTCCGAATGTTTTCCTTACCTCAAGTTATTATGTGGCTCAGATTACTGCACGAGCTATTAATGTAGGTTTTTTTTTTATTATTACTAATTTATTGTTACGTCTGTGTCATTTTTATTTCTGTTCTATTGTGCTATAGAGTTATCAAAATTTCTTGAACCTAGTACGACAGAAATCCTCATAAACTTGTCGTATATATAATTGAATTACAAGGTTCCAGTTGAGAAGAATTGTATGCGTTTATTACCTACATACTTTTAAACTATATAAAAGCTATGTAATTTGTATCGATTTAAAATTTTAATTATATTGAAATCGAAACCTAAACGATCGTTTCATTCTACACGAAACACTTAATAATCTTTGCCGTTAACTAATTGAAGTGAAGTCCCTTGGATCGCTCCAAGAATGATACCCAACGTTAATACAAAATCTCTTAAGATTAATGCGTATCTACGTGGCAGCACAGTATCTTCCATTCGATCGTTCATTTGTTCATTTCGTTCATTCATTCATTCGTTCCCTTTAATAACGGCCGGCTGATGAAATTACGATGTATGGATCGAGAGATATCCGGTAATAGGATACGACTGTTCTGACTAAGCCGCTTCTAATAAGCAACGGTGTAATGGAAATTTATTAATCGGGATATCATTATATCTTTTATCTATATCAGAAGGTTGATTGGAGTGATAATAATCGACATGGTTCGTGCAAAAGTTACAAAAATGGTATTGTAGAAAGAGTTCTCGATGTCTTTAAGATGTTCAATCTTAGTCAAAGAATTAGTGTTTACGTAGTCGATTTGAAACTAAGGCCCTTATAACATGAGTTGGATTATGAAATTTTGTTATAGAAAGATTGTTAAAACTGTCTATTTTCGTGATTCTGAAAATGAAAAATGTAATAATAGAAATAGATGTATTAATAACATAAATAGCGAACTATTACTTTCCTGACATACATATGAGAATATGATCATAATTATACAAGCCACTCTTTAGTGTAGCAATGCATCAGTGATTGGCTTCAGGTGGAATCCATGCCATATATGAAGTAATTTACTTATTAATTATATTTAAATCTAAACCTCTCTATGGAAGAACGCTTGCCTTCAGATAGGCTATTAGATTGCTACTTTAATCTTATGAAAAACCTTAAAAAAACTTTTAAATATTTTCGTCAAAATGCTTAAGCTGATTTCGATTCCCTCATACATTGAAGTCCTGAACAAACAAAAAACACAGTAATAACATTAATTACTGAACCCTATTAGAAACAGTGTGAGGCGATGACAGAAGGCCTAAATGGTATAAAGTCGTTACTACCTGTCCATCAAAGTAAAACCTAAGGCAAAACTACTTAAACCCTCTTCGGAACAAAGACAAGGTATTAAGGAGTCTGCGGTCAATCAATCTAATTAATCATTGTGCAATTTGATCAAGTCTCTATCCGCAATGCCTCAATCAGAAGCGTCAAACATTTATGGTGATTAATTAAAAGGACCAAATATTTTTTGCCATTAAAGTTTCTTGCTTCATTAGATGTCAAATTGTTTTGCAAAGTCAAATTTTATATTGAGTCTGAAAAAGATAGTACTCGATATCTTGTTGAACTCACAAAGTGATATCCGATTTGCGGCCAACTTTGGCGTTAGCGATTCGTATCAAGGATTTGATGTGAAAAGTTTATGTAAAACTGACGCTTACGGCTTCCGCAGCGTTCTTTTATCTGTTTGTTTGGTTGGTTATTATTTAGGATCATGAAAATTCATTCATTTTTTTTTCTTTCCAATTTAATAACTTTTGATAAACATGATTACGTTCAGGTTAGTAATTTTTTTGTGGTTTAGCTTCAGATTTACTATTGACGGATTTTTTGTCTGTCGTTATGTTATTATTTATTACAGTAGTACCTATAACTTTCGAAGTTCTGACAGTTAATTTCGCGCATTTTTATGTAATTATTAATATACTACATTTTTAAACCAACCACAACCCTAAAACATTTAAAATCGTATTACACCATTATATTTCTTATAAGATAAAAGCGTACAAAATAATCTCTTGTAAACAGAAAAACCTTAATATCCAACATTTGTTTCATCTCACGAGTGTGCATAAAATTTTTGATTGTCGTTCTTATATCACTTTACATAAGGATCATGTTTCAGGTGTTGGTAAATTGAAACAGCTATATTACAATTATGGGATCCCAAACCACTCACATCTGAATCTTTATCGGCTATAATACCGCTAACGTTTACGGTTTAGGCACATTGTTCGTGCTATAACCTGGAATCGTCCAATAAAATAACGTTGCGTGAAACAAAATGACCAACGTTGTGTTATATGATGTAATATTACATTTTGACGAGCTTAAGAAATTATAGCGGATTTTTTTTCTTATACGTAGGTAGGTAATATTGTATACCACTACCGGTAACGTTTTGAGTGTGGTAGAATTCATACATGTAATAAAAATGTACGTGAGTTCTGTAACTTATATTTTTTAGAAATTTCTGTACATAATATACTTAGAAATAATGTTCAGGGGCGGAGAACTGAGAGAAATTGCTATGATTTTTACAACTTTTGTTTGTCTGCGTGTTTGAAATCGCATGAAACCAAAACTACAAAATTTAATTTAAAATTATGGGGGAGTAACGTAGTGAAACCCCTCCTCCCTGGCTCTCAGCATCCGCGAAATATCTCTGATTCTTTTTATTTCAGATTCCTATGCATTGGAAAATAAAATTTCCGGAAGTAGCCAATCTATGACGATGAATTCAAAATAATGTTATATTTAAAAACAATGTATTAAATTACAATAACCTTGCAGGTTTCGAGGATACACACGTGATGATCTTCGTGGGTTTCGGCTTCCTGATGACGTTCCTGAAGAAATACAGCTACAGTGCGCTTGGCTTCAACTGGTTCCTCGCTGCGTTAGTGGTGCAATGGGCGCTGCTATGCCAGTCCTTTTACAGTATGAAGGATAACATCATTAATATCAACAAAATAAGCATACTTGGTAAGTTTCTTGTGATATATCATCAGCACAAGTCAGCATACTCAATAAGTTACACAACCATTTCATACTCAATTATCTTATTTACATTGTTCTTTGTTTCTCTGTGTTAGTTATTCTCTAGCTCGGGCTGAATTTGCATTATAGCAATTTGATTTGATAGGACATCACAACTCAAATCTGCTTGACTTTTGCTTGCAATCTTGTATGCCAAGGGTTATACAAGAGTAACGGCTAACTTTGATCTACCTTTACATCACTTCAGAACAATGAAGGACGTGCGTCAGTCACAGGGACTAGTCCTTAAGTAAAAAATATCTACCATTTATATGAGGCATTCAAACTAGTCCTCAGGTAACTCGCTCGATATCGGCATCGAGTAGGATCAGGTTAAGCTCACGTATAATTGTGAAATACCTTAACCTAGATATCCCATCTGGGTTCAGTTTTAATATATACATAATTTACTAATGCTTTGAAATCTGAGATAAAAAGAATCAGAAATTAATATACAAAAAAAAGTATTTTCCAATAAAAAAAATATGTTTTGCGGATACAGAGGGGATAGAAGGGAGGGTCTTCACACCGTAACTCCCCTATAAATTTAAATTAAATTTTGTATTTTTGGTTTTATGCGATTTCAAGCAATTACGTGAGCAACATCGACCAACAGATAAAACCTGTATTTTATATGAAGTTGATTACAAACGACGACGACGACAGCGGCGTTACGGCAGCGACCACTTACCATAAAGTGACCTGCGTGATCGTTTACTACTTCAACCGTGTAACTAGTAACATTGTTAAAAATATTAAGATTATAAGCCCGACTGCTTAAAACGATTTATTTTAACGCTTTATATGACATTTGTCAAAATAGCCAAGCAAAAGTAAGATTTATATATTTTACTAGCTTTCATTTGATACTCATATTGTCGTAAAAAAGTCGTCCCTCCCCCTCTTTTTCCCTATTTGCAGGCGCCATTTTAAAATTATATAGCCTATGTTACTCTGCAAACTAAGATGATTCTAATGATTTGTAATACGTCACAATGCGTTAAGCCGTTTGGTCTGTAGCGCGTGCCAAAGAAATAGTCATACAAACAAACAAACATACATACAAACGCTCGAAAACCATTACCCTCCTGACACAGTCGGGTAAAAGTAGGGTCGGTAGAATTATTAATGCAAATTTTAATATAACGTAAATTAAAAATATTTTTGTAACTTGTATTTTATTGTCATTACAAGAAGTGTTGAGCTCAGTATTATTAAAAAAAATGGAAAACGTATTTTTATGCGCGGATTGGCTATGTGGCGAACACTATTAATAAAAATCTTATGAACAAGTCCATGGGAGAAAGAAAATAACCAGCATAGTAAGTTTATGTACTTTATTTACTTTTTTTGTCACAAACTACAGAACTGCGACTCTACTAGTCAAGGTATTCATTGGACCAAAATGCTCCTGAACCATAACTATATCCACATAAATAAATCTATAATCGTAAAGTAAACTTTATATTAATTTTTAATTTCATAAATGGGTACGATAAAAGAATATTACACTTTAAAAGTCTCTAAATTCATATACAAATAAACTTTCTTACATTGAAACTAAATTGAAAGGTCAAAGCAAGATCCCTTTTAATGGAAAAGGTGATGTTTATCACAATGTTATGGACGCTTAGAGCGCTATCACACACACGAACTAATGACTGTATATCGATAAATTGTTAAGAAATTAACGTATCTACCAAAGTATCAATTGGATCGCGTGTGATAACACCCTTAGATCACCAGTGACCCGAGTCGATTCACTATCAAATATACATAAAGTTACATTTTTAAAGATAAGCAAAATATTTTTTTTATTAGTTTCAAGAAAGCAAAAGGTTGTACCTCGAAAGCTATAACATTTAAAGCTCCCATTAAAATCGCAGTGTAATTTGAGACAAGCCGGACACATCGATATAAAACGTTGAAGGGACAGTACTAGACACTGCGAAGAAACCTAGTGCTTTATTGAAAATTTTAATAGTTAAACTTAACGTCCATTGACGCAGAACATGACTTCTCTTTGTGAAGACACTTAGAAAATTACACGTTTAGCGAGTTTTCTCACGAGTGCGTAATGTTTACGGCGAATCATATGCCATGTTCCACTTGATCATCCACCGCTAATACAATATCGGCAGTTTAGAAAACCTAGTAGATGTACAATGACTGACTCGTTTCTTTTCTTTAAGGTGATTCGCTATTATAAACCGTAATCACAAATAACGCGAACTTGAGATGGAACGACCGATCTTTCTGCCAGATGGCATGGCAGCAGCACTACGAGAGACGCCACGCCACAAAATATGCACGATTTTTTGGCCATAGCAACTTAATTTTTGCACAAACAATATTGTCGCACAAAGATATCGCGATGGTCCAAACACTCAAGTTAAAAACAGACCTCAGAAATATAATGTCATTCTTCATATCTTTGAGAATTTTTAACTCCTACCGCAAGTAAGCGTGCGTTTTGTAGTGTTTAAAGCCTTTGTCAAATTTAAGATGAAACATAATCACTCAAACGTTTACTAGAAAAACTCGTCAAAAGTATAAAAACAAGCATAAAAAATTAATACTTCAATATAGACATGTGTCGATTGATGAAAGTTACCAATTTAGAATAAAAATGAATAAATTAGTCGCACAAATTAAACTACAAGCCGAAATATACTTAAATAACCTATTAATAATATCAACTTAAACAAGAGAAGCATGTTATGCATTAATGGAATGTGCACGTCTATAACATATATTACAGTTTAAGATAAAATTAATACGAATTCATTAGCACACTATAATAAGAATTAATATTAGAGCATACAATACCAGGCACGCATACAAGAGTTGTGACTTTATTATTATTTTTTTTTTTGTAGAAAACACTATGAATTTGTTAAGTAATTCCTAATCTAACGATGGTCCTGCCACCTATCGGTTGTTAGTTGTGATAATCGAAGAGAAACTATTTGTTGCATGAAACTAAGTCAATATAAAATCACAAATCTTGTTTATTGTTCCACATTCATATATCAACCGTACACGTCTCTGTCACGTCTAGGTCTTTGCTATTGTGTAGTTCAACTAAATTACCGTCTTTGTCACCTATTAAAATGAACACATTGATATATTTGAGAAATACCACTCGACTAAACACACAATCACGATCTGTTTCTCTCTCTTCTTATACATTAGAGTGAGACGCACGACCGGAATCGATGTAATCGTTCAGTGGAATGCCCCTCTAGAGCATTATATTCACGATCCATTCGTTATATCAATCCATTCCCGATGTTACGTGTATTTGACATTCAAAAGAATTTGCTATCATATGCAGCGCATAGTCTTTTTCTTAGTTATAGCAAAATTGATCGTGAATAACATGCTTTCTGCATATGGCAGTATAAATATATTAAACTAAAGAATAGTCCCTCTGTTAAATTATAATTTTAGGCTTTTAAACAATTTTTCAAATGCAAGTAGCATGTAGATATACAACAATATATTATCAAAAAAATACAGCATGAAAGTGATTATACATGATAAAATGTGATCTAATAGAGTGATTGATTTGTTATTAAATCATATGTGATACATAAGCAGTTTTTTAAAGTCCCTGTCCGGTTAGGCAAATGTTTATTAAAATACAAGAAAGATTATAAAGTAAGCTATATAATAGACAATTGAAGTCCTAGAATACAGTGTAAAAATATCTTACCTATTTGGATGAGGGTAGATGGCTTCTCGGTCTTATGACCATTTTGCCAAAGACAAGTTGAGGGTAGATTAAATATAAGTTTTGTGTAGTTTATTTTGCACTGAATTCTAGGACTTTAAGGCACAACATTGTGATACTTATTAGCTTAATATTTATATAAAACACTCGATTTAATTAAAGAGCTGAGTAATGCCACAATAATATTTTTTTAATTATGTTACTTTCTCCATACCCTAATCACTTTATTTAATAATTCTTATTTTAAAATATTTTTACAAAATCTGTCAAAAGTATTTTAAATTGCAAATATTATAAGTTCTATTTACGATGAGTTTTTCATAAAAGTAACCGATAATTAGTAGTGCCTCCATAAATATTATTTTTAAAATTATAAGCATCGTATCATTCAAATCGACAGAAATTGCTAATGTATATACAACTTTATCAAATGAACGAGTCCGACAACATATAAAACGGTGTTCACAAGACAATGCTCACACAATTACTCCGAACAAATGCCAGCAAATTAATCACCACAAATCCCACCAAATCCAACCTCCCCACCCCTTCCCATCAGCGCATTCAATTAAACCGAGCATCGTACACAATATCAAGCTACTATGTAGCACAGTGCACTACACAGTGACAAAGAGCGTGGCGACAGAGTAGCAGAGTGGCGCGCGAGCGGTGTGTGTCAGGGGATCCAGCCCACCACGTAGCTGCGGCTGCGGGTGAACCGGGTCAGGCGGCGGATACGCCCACCTGGATACGGAAAAAGATAAAAGAAGTTAAAAAAGTTCCAACCTAACTTACGTATAAGAATAAATAAAAGATATAAAAAAAAAACTATATGTAACGTAAACAGTCGTATTTTTCAACAACGAGATAAATGTTTAAAAAAATGTTTGACCTGTGTATAAATGAAACATATAAAAGATAAATAAATAAGTCTTATCTTTCGTATATGAGTTAATGAAAGCGCCAACGGATACGCCAACACAGAACAAAAAGGAGATAAACATTAAAATAGTTCTAGTCTAACCAAACCTATATTACCTAACGGATAAGAGTAACTAATACAGTAAAAAAAAAAAAACAAATAATAACTCTTATTTTTTATATCAGAGTGAATAAAAAATAAATATAACATAACCTAAATTTATATGAGAATGAATGAAGGGAAATAATTTTGGTTAAACCGAACCTAATCGCATTCATACAATGAATGAGAATAAATTCGATAAATAAATACGAGTCAATCTAACCTAAGCTTATACAAGGCAAATTGTGTATAAGTTGCAATAATTAACTAAATACCTAACTGAGTATACTCAATAACGAATGAAGTTATGATAACAGTCAATCCAACCTAAGATAGCAGTAGAAAGAATAAGCGTAGGACACATAAAGTAATGTAAGTGCTAACTACTAAATAAGAAAAAATAAAAATAAATTATAACAGTCAATATGACCTAAGCTTACATAAGAAATTAAGATAACTTATGCTCAGTCAGAGCATAAGTTATCGTTAGTTTCAATCAAAACTACCATCTAAAATACAAAATTAAAATTCAATACAATTTAATGAAATAACATTATCTCGGTGTAACAGACAAAAATCAAAATAATCAAAATAGGATCCAAATAAAACTATATTTCTTAATATTTTTGTAGAACAAAAATGTTTTTATTATTATATAGTGATATGTACTGACACATATAATTACTAATGTTGTATTATTATCACTCACCTGAACCTTTTATAAAATATTGTACAACACATTGTAGACACATAAATGTCACGTGATTGCCATATTCATCACGAGAAATGTAACAATCACGTCACAGTATAAAAATGAATCATATTTTATGTTTACACGTAGATTGTATATTGAAGTTATCAAAAGTGTAATCATAAATTTTTTATTTTTATTTTTATAAAATGTATATTTGAATCTCTGAATGCCGTCAATGTAAATGAAGTGCGTGTTAAAAGTCTGATTTGATTACTTTGTGTTTATTCGCTGAAATGAACACTACCCTGATTATGCCAATGACTGAGTGTCAACGACAAGAAACAACGAGTCCCTTTATTACATTTGTTATCATAAATTGTCAACTTACTCAATAGGCACAACTATCAGCAACTCCATTTCTTACTTTACCTTAACCTTATCTATTTTAGGGTTCCACTCTTCCAATGAAACAGTAGAATTCTTACATAATCGTCCGTCCGTCCGTCCGTCCGTTATATTGTTAAAGGTACATAGAACAAATAGAGGACTCTAAGAATGCTTCTAAAATGCAAATGGAACATGCACATGATGCTAACAACACAATTACGAAAGGTTTTAATTACCGATGTATATCTTACCTTGGATGTCGAAAATTGTTATTCTTTAACTTATAAAAAATACTAATATGTCAAAAGTCTACATAATAGAAAAAATACGAGTTTTAGCCGTTACCTTAATAATTTTAATAATACATTATTTGCATAATACTAGCTTCATAATAATATATTCCAGTAAATTGTCTTTTAGCTATGCACTTAATATCAATTAATAAGTATTAATCTGAAACTTCTATGGTTTGCAACAGAACTGAACCTAATGATTGAGTCGAATCATGAACCGTTTGAGCATTTTCTACCATCTGATATGAAAAAACGGTCGTAAGGGTGCCTCCACACGTATTTGACATTCGACACCGTCTTCAACGCAATCTACACTAACGTCAAAAATGATCGCCTGATTCATTCAGCTTTTATCTATTTCAAATTTTAAATTGTTTTGACTGTAAAATCGTACGTGCACTGGCACGTAGAATTAACACCACAAAACAGCATATAGGACAAAAATACCGCTAGAATAATTCGAACACCAAAACAAATCGAATTTTATTTCGGTCCGATCACGTATGAAGACACCCTTAAGTTTCTTGTCGTGGGGATGGTTAGGAAGTATAAGAGACTCACCACACGCGGGACTCAGGGCTCTAAGCGGCGCTCTGGCTGCGGCGCTGCTGGCGTACTGCAATGCATACACACCGACACAGGTCAAGGTTTATATACATACAGACAAACTATCCACGTCCATTACCAATTATGCCTAACTGTGTATGCCCTTATTTAGCGAGTTACATTCCTGGGCTTTTTCATATACATTATTTTTTACTTTGAACGCGTTCAAATGAAATTCAGCTTCTTATTATGACATTATTACATGGATATAACGTCATAAGGATATAAGTAAACTCCATAGTTATTTGAGAAAATAAATATATAATATATGCAAAGAAATCTATATATTACTAATTTAGATAGAGAAGTATAAATAAATTTATTCACTTGGTAATTTATAAAAACAATCGCTATTTTTCATTTAATATTGTATAATCAGTTTAAATTTAACATTTATATTTTTGAATCTTTCATATAATAATTTGAGAATCTATAAACTTAAATATCGTAATGATAACTTGAACTTCTATTACATTAAACAATTAAAAAAAAATTTCACAAATTGCTATTTAAAATATTGGTAATGAACGTCAATATCATAAACATGGTTGACAGAGTAATGCTGTAAACAAACAAGGTTCAATCGATACATCATTATTATAATTTGACTGACAAAAGGAGTCATAACTTAACATGCCATAAGAACAACACAATACACTTAGTATTCAAACATCATTCACAAACATCGTTAGTCTTCACACTCATGCTCAAGTTAGATATCGTATCTGTTGAAGATAAACACGACTCATCATAATGCGCTTCAAGATAGATAGTACGTCTATCGTTATGACCCCCACAGCGGTACGAAGGCCTTACAAGCCGAGCTATATATTAGCATAAGCCTTTGCGCTGTGAAAAAAAGTTATTTCCCGTAAAACGGTAGCACGGCGTCAAGATTGCGACGCCCGAACCATTCGCGCCAAACAACATTGGACCTTTACCGGTTTTGGCGACGTGTCTACATATTATCATTCGGGCCTACGCTCCCCTCTCGGCTAAAATCAAATGTTAACGGTTAAGAGAAGTAAACATATTGAGACCTACCTAAATTTGGCTGTGTGTGTAGAAACTGAATATTAAATTTTAGCGAAAGAATTAATCAAAGAGAAAATTGTTAAAGTTTGAGAATGTACGCCAGATGCGATGGCGTACGTTATTCAAAATACTTAATTGGTGCAGTTCTATTTTAACCACTAATCGAATGTGTTTTTGTGTGTCAAATCAATTTTAAAAATTGCTCTAGTGTAATGTCTGCTATCAAAATTAAATTTCAAGTGTTCGGTCAACCTCTGGTCAAGTTATAAAACTGCACCACGAATTATATATTTGTGAGTGATAAAACTGGACACTGTCAATAAGCTTTAATCGAAGCGAAGTATGTTATACGCTGCCGTGCTAACATCGTGTCTCCGGGCCTGACCTTCACATATTTCTATTGGCTACGCGCCCCTTTTTGCAGGTTGTTAAAGAACCTGAACTGAAGTCGCAGCGTTAGGTCTTTCCGTACTGTAATGGAGAATACATACTGTGACTATGGAACATAAATGTCACACCTGATGTGCCGATCCGTTATTAACGAATCGTCTGAAAACAATTGTCCGCTCGATCGATCCGAGCCAACCGAAAATTAATATAAATGTATAAATAATAATAATTTGTAAATAAAAGTTGGTTTCGTGATCGATGGAGTGAACAATATGTAACACGTAGATAGTACACTGGGGACACGCGTGAGTGTGGGGGGAGGGGATCTGCGTGTTTACTCACGAGTGGGGGTTGGGGTTTATATCGGGGGGCTCCGCGCGAACGAATCTGTCATCCTGCCGCTCCGCATTGCCGTTCGTAATCGGCATCGATTCCCCTAACTTGTCGGTAATCTTCTCCTTCGCTTGAGCTTGCCGCTCCGTGACCATCTGCCCGGAATCGTTCCACCCCTTCGTATCCGCACTTGGGGTTCGGGCGTTGAGGGGTTTTCCGTCTATTTCGATAGACGTCGGTCTCTCCGCATCCGGTCGGTCGGTCATCGGTTCGGGTGTTTCCTTGGTGGGGGTAACGGCTTCGGCGCTGGGCGGCGTGAGGTTGAGGAGGCTGGGGTCGACGCCGACGGCCGGCGGGCGGCCGCGCGGCAGCCGCAGCCGCAGCGACACGCTAGTGCGTTTTTGCACGCGGCAATCTGACGAGATCGATTCCATTAGGACTCCGTTGGCGGTTAGTAAGCGGGGATGCTCAAACCGCCCGTTGCGTCATAGTTGCGCGGTGGCGCGGTGGAATGGCCGTTAAGTTTAGGGATGCCACACTTCCATACTTTTCTTAAACATTTTCAATTGTGATTTCATTTTTTCTTTATTTAAGAAATTCGCTTTTTTTAATAAAACTTAAAAAATTATCATCATAATTATGGTCGTATTTTATAATTTTGACCACCAGACGGAAAACTAGTAACCATAAAACAATTAAATAATATTTTTGACCAGCCTGTATGCGAAACCAATTGACTTTCTTAATCCCATGGAATTGAATTAAAAACTTATATAATCCCTATACCCACCAAATTTTTCCACTTATCCCTACCCCTACCACCCCTAAGTCAGTGTGACACCCCCGTCGCTATGGGGTGAACGCCATAGTAATAATGTATGATTACTATCGAGAGCGACCGCGACGCCGCGAGAACGCGCTGTGGTAATACCGCACGCCGCCATCTGTATCCAATGTCATATATGTACAAATAAAAATGATATATCCTTACAGCACTACCATGTGTATATGGCGCGTCGATCTTCTACGTCCCAAAC
>DWTU01000995.1:0-14474 GCA_018251515.1 Cecropterus confusis
ATTAAGATACTATATTTAACCAAGTTTGTAAATGTATATTTTATTTTGCAACATGCATACAATGGAATTCGAATGCTTTAAATACGGCTTATTACAGATGTTTCAAAATAGATAATAAGAATAAAATATCTAGTTTTGTGTTAGTGAAAGGTTAGTTGAGGTGATTACAACTCTGGTATGTATCAAATTATAAGATTATTGGGTCTATTTTAGAGTTCTGCACCTAAAGGGTAAAAACGGGGCCCTATTACTAAGACTCCACTGACCGTCTGTCTGTCACCAGGCTGTGTCTCATAAACCGTGATAGCTAGATACTTGAAATTTTCACAGATTATGTATTTCTGTTGCTCCGCTATAACAACAAATTTTATTTGTTAAACAGAATAAAATAAATATTGATTGGGGGCTCCCATATAACAAAAGTGATTTTATTTTTGCAGTTTTTTATAGATAATTGTACAGAACATTTCGAGTGCGACTCACATTTGACTAGTTGTTTTAACACACGGTGAAAAGTGATGCCAAATTAGGTGAAGTCAAATTAGACTGCAGTTTGAATCACGAATTTACCCCGGAGGCAATATTATCTCAACTAACCTTAACTTTAACTAATCACTTGAGCATGCTCGTGTTCCAGTTGGTAAATTAACTCAAAAGTTGAATCTCCTTGGGTGTCCCCAATGTCCAACTATATAACAGAGCCTCATATAGTCTGAAGATTAAATTAGTATAACTGTATATTTAAAACTTGATTAGGTATAGCTTAGAAAGATGTTACAAGATTATACTGTTAATATCTTATTAACGTTCGACTCATTAGAAATACAATGACGTAAGTGCGAATACCATCCATAAGGAAAAATTCGCTTGAATTTGACCTTCAATTCTGTTTCAATCTCATTGATACTACATCCATCTAACGAATTTTACAATAATTTCGCGAGGAACAACATAATATTGGATAGTTTGGCATTTTCAAACGTTATTTTATGTTTACAGACAATGAACCTACACTTACTGTGGGCAGACATTCATAATCTTCTATACAATATTATTGTCAGGCCCGGCCCGATTCTACATTGTAGGTATAGTAAAATATTATTTTGTCCGACACGACACGTGTCTGTTACATCAAATGTCTGTAGATGTAAACAAACCTTTTGAAGTGTTTCAGTACATACATATATTAGATTTACGATTTTTACACTTACGCCATTGTAATTTTAAAGAGCCATGTAATCTCTATAACTGTTAATGTTTCTGTTCTATGTATATTGCGGTTGTGAGTTAAATCAACTTAAATATTTCTTCGGTATGTGATTCGCCATTTTAGTGCCTATTTATGTCGTAATGTCGTAAAGATTTTGATGTTTATTATTACTTGTGACTTGTAGTAGAAATCCCTACAAGTAAACATAGGCTATATCGGTAACACCGTTTAGTATATCTACAGTTTAGCAATATAAATTTCACTGCTATGTATTGGGTATAATAAATAGTGATAACGTTTTATTTCCAAGTCATGGACTCGGATAGCTTGTGCAGGTAATATGAGCAGGCTTAGCGTGCTCACACAAAAGATTGACGCGATAACTCCTCAATGTGAGTGAATCCAACCAAGATCCGTGATAAGTGGCACTACCGATTCTAAGGGCTTTTTCCTCCGGCTTACCCGCGTGATAGTCCCGCCTGTGTGCCTGCCACACGCGTCCTATAATTGCATTAACCGATCTGAAAACATGTTTCCTGTCGCGCGGTTATATGTACCGCACGCGTGTCTCTGCGATCTGTGGGCTTATGACACGCGTGAGAGAAAAAGACGTGCCAATGTGATTATAAAATGTCAGTAGCGCGTAACCTGCTTGAAAAGGCCCTGATTAATCGTTTGTGTGCTGTTTCATACAATCTAAATTAATCTTGGTTTACTGTCTAGTACCGCTCTTTGTGGCCGTGTAATTATTAACCATATATATTAAGACCTTTTTATTTTTTAAATATACCTTTCATAAACAGTGTAATGACGCGTAATTGCGTATAATTTACATGCTAGGTCTGTGTGGTAGGTAAAAGGAAAAACTAACTTTCTCTGAAGATAAACACTAAGGAAATATACGTTATGTTTCCTGCGAAGGATATGTAAATTATATTTTCTTACGGTAATATATGTAACCATAACACTTAATTTTAATATTTACTTGTGTATTGAATGTCACATAACCTTTCTTTAAACTTAGCAACATTTTAAAAACAAAGGCAGTAAAAACAATTTTATCGGATTCGTATTTTAGGCTTAAGTCATGAAAACTTTTCAATAAAATTGCAATTACGAGATGTGAACTGCCAGTAGAACTAAAATTAATAAACGTTCTTGTCTAATGTTGTTAAAAAAATGTTGTAATGAGATGCCTGTTACTGATGGATAATATATAATTGTTATAATTAATTTAATAATTTCACTTCCCAATAAATATCTGCAAGAGTTACATTTAAATTCACGAACCTTATCGGTAAAACAGATTCCTAAAACTGTGTTTCGTATTCAGATCGAGACGATGTTGTGTTTAATGAGTATATCGCATTACTACTTGAGGTAAAAATTACAAAATCAGAGGAATCTGCGCGGTTCTTCCATCATTTTTAAAATTTCTCATACAACGTAAAACGTTGAAAAGTATAGATGCAATTTTTTATATCTAAGACCGAACGCTGCTTTAGGGGGGGAGGGGGGTTGCGGCCCGTAACTGGCTACGCCCATATGCGCAATATTGTTATACTTTTCAATAATGGTAGTGCCTTATTTTTTGAAATCTACAGCCAATTTTAAAACTACGTAATTAGTCATTTTAATGAAGTTTAAAATGTTTATTACTTACTGAGAGAAATTAATGTAGTGTATAAATTTGTTTGATTACGGTCGCATTCAATGTGCCTGTTTGTTTTTAATCATTTCTATAATAATTCGATATAAGTATGCACACAAATACACAAATTAAAAATGTATATTTTACATGTAAGGAGCAGTAACAGCGGTCTAGAGAGAAACACACATCTCTGATTTAAGAGTCCAAAATAAAGGCAAGGAACATGCATTGTTTTATCGTACACACAGACCCACAAACATGGGTAAGTGAAACGTAGCAGTTGAAAGCTTTAGGTATGTATTAGTTAAATACCTAAGTGTTAAAAAAATGTATAAAAGTGTTGAGTGTTTCCTAATTGTGTTACATAAATTAAATGATAACTTGTTATAATATCACTTTAACAAAATGAAGTTATTGGGCTTAAATTGCAATTGATACATTCAAGATAAGTCTAAACAATATGATAATAATATATTAACATCATTTACTTAGTTCTATGTAGCAATTATTATAAAATATCCAAAAATCCTATTAGATGGTGTTGTTTATATTATGTAGTCCAAATTTCTCCAACAATGTTACTTAAGGAATTATCTACTCGGGTTGATTGAAATAATTTAAATTAGTGGTATTAGATAGTTTCACTTTCTCAAATGGATAATGTATCTATAGTGTGCCAAGTTGGGACTATTAACATGTGAAAATGTGTTTATCTTTATTTTTAGTACAATAACAATAGAATAACTCATTTAAATTGCCACTAATTCTGCTAGCAATAGGTTATTTCAAATCGTGCTTAATTTTTTTTTACATGTCAATTGTATATATATTTTTAACATATATTAAAATTACAAAAAAATATGTACCTTCTTCAGACCGAATCAGTCTCCTAATTATTAATTATTTACATGGCAACTTTTCTTTCGATAAATATAAAATCGAATGTAAGTAACCAGTTTAAATATGTAAGTGGATAATGTACTCAACTAACGAAACTATTTATGAGCTTTTAAATTTAGCAGCGTTATCCAATTTCCGATCTGTATACAAACAATTCTTTATACTTATTCAGTGTCTCTATATGTGGTATTAGTCTGAAAGGTTTGAGCTAATACCGTATTGTAAATGAAACTGCTGGCTACCAGTCAGTTGAGAACATTGCCAATACAATGTCTTATCTTAAATATCAGCAATATTCAATTTAGATAGGTTTGGTAGTGTCTGCTGTAAATTTCATGTTACCAAATATAAAAAATGTTACTAGTGATATTGTTTGTTAATGTATAGATTTCTTCTAGAATAAGGATAGTTATTCCTGGCAAATAATCTGGGAAGTTTATTTTTACATTTAAACAAGAGTAAGATTTTATTTTTGTGTAAGACCAATATGCAATACATATCTATATAAAATAACAGTGTTTTATTTCATAAAACAAGAATTATTTACATATAGCTACCTTGCAGAAAAAAGCACTACACAAAAACTATTATTTTCGCAGGAGAGGTAAAAACTAAGAAAGTACTATTTTTTTCTATCTTTCTAATTTGAAATTAACTTAAAATGATAAAAATTAAAAAGCCATTAACCACAGTGTAGTTAGAGCACCACAATTTCAAATAAGGGAATTAGAATAAAACTGTACTTAACTAACAAACTAAACTAAAACTTAACTTAAAATTGATGAATATTGAATTATGCAGTTGCATATTGCATAAGTGCAAAGCAGGATATATCAAATCAAAGCCTCATAAATAAAAGGATTTGTTAAATCTCTAACAATTTTTCTTTATTAAATAAAAGTAAATATATGTACAATTTATCCATTTCTATATATGACATCTATTATTTATGTGCCTAGAATAATCTATTAAGTACTTTTTAACTGTCATGATAAATAAATCAATGTAATTTTTCATGTTTTATATGTTTATGCTTTTCATGTTAGCCTAGTGGTGTGGTAGTGCTCCAGAAGTCTAATTTCTAGGTCTCACCTCTTTGGAAAATAAGTGCATATAAGAAATTGTTTTTTGCTTTTTAATGATGTAAGAGAAAAGCTGACCATTGTAAATATATCATATCATTATAACAATAATACTTTGATAAAGCAATTAGGCCCTTTCCATCATTTCCAAAAATGTCCAACATTTTCAAGATACATCATGATGCCAATAAAAAAATTGTCAAATCTATAATTTCAATATAGTTTTATTTTTAAACAACTATTTAATGTTAATTATTTTTAAGTGCACTCAAATCAAAATTCGGTTGGTTTTTTAATCTATCAATAGGTGCAGTAAGAGGTTTACTAGTTCCTTCAGCAAAGATATCATTTTGTGATTCCTTAGATATATTGTCACCAAGGAATAACATTCCTGGCATATTACTATGTTGCCCAAACTCTTGTGATGGCAAGTTTAGATATCTAATTCTCTCTTTTTCCAAATAATTACTTCTTTCTTTTAAAGTCATATTTTCATCTTTTAAAACTTCTACTTGTACCACTAATTGCTCTACAAGTGAACGAAGATTTTGGAACTGCATTTGTAATTCTTCTACAACTGTTTGCTGCGACTTTACTGTTTTCTTTCCATCGGTCACATCCTTTAATGTGTCAATTTGAGATGTTTGTTCTTTATCAATACTAAGCAATTGTAATAAAGACTCAGATTCATTGACTGCTTTATATATTTCTACTTGCAGTTTGGTAGAATCATTAACCTGGAGATTTGGATGTAATTCCTTTCCTAAGTTTTTTATATTATCCACAGCTTTCTTAACTCTTGTGTATTGTTCCTTTTTACTTTTAATTAAGTCTTTTTGTTTGAGGTGGTAGCTGTGCTGAAGACTGATAGATTCTAAAGCTATCGTAGAGGTAGTAGATTTCATAGCATCTAAGAGTAACTCTGCGGCATTATGATGGCATAGCATGGCTTCGTCGTATCTGTTGTGTAGCAAGTGAGCTTCGGCCCGACGATGTTGTTGATGAGCCTGGAATTGTTTATTGCGTATTAATATTTGCTTTAATTACACGCATCTGATTTACTACTTCACTGATTAATATCTGATAGTGTTATTACCAAGTTTAGAGGATGAGATTCCATCACATTAGATGAATTTTAGTTTATTTTTGCAAACAAAGAAAATTTAAGACAAAGTAAATATTTGACATTTATTTATTACGTTACACTAAGAAAACTTAAACTTATCAAGTACTTTACTCCAGTTTGTTATTGTATAGACCCAAGAATAACTATTTAAAGTTATTCGGATTGGAATACATGTTGTGTTCTAATTTGCAATGTGACATGTCAAAACAGACAAAATGACATGTACTTGGACGGTCATGACATTGACGTAACTAACATTTTTAATGCGAAGTTTTTGCAACATTGGATTCTTTTTATTTAGCATACCTATAGTTTCAACTATAACTTTTTTTCCACTTAGGCACTGCGTTTTGAGTGGTTTTTGTAGTATCCACCGTATAAAAATTAAGAATAAATCGTCGTTTTAAGGGTCAAAGTCACAACATTAGCAATTAGTGACCTCAACCTTTTAAAAAATCTAAAAACATTTTATTACAACTCAGATGCATCAGAAGGCTTTAAAAATATATATTGTTTAGATTTATAGAGTAATTTTAATAAAACACGTGTCGCAATAGTGAGAAAGTTCATAGTATCGTCAAAATATCAGGTCACTTAATTGGATAGGTATAAAATAAGTATCCGGATTAGTGTTGTAACGAAACTCCGCCTCCACTTCCTTTACTGCGGAACTTCCGCAAAAATCGATCCTCCGCTTCCGCATCCGTCTCCGCAAAATTTTTGCGGCATTATGACGGAGGTTTATTTAATGCTCAAAGCTGTTGTTCATGAATATAATAGGTAATTTTCCTCATCTTAATTTTGATTATTAGTAATTATTTGGATTTTTATAAGAACTGTACTAAGTAATTATTTGGATTTTTATAAGAACTTTACTATGTAATGTTCACCTCCACCTCCGTTATCCGCATCCGCGGATGTGCACCCTCTTAACTTCTGCATCCGCATCCGCTTCCGCTAAGATGGCCTCCGTTACAACCCTAATCCGGATATAAGAAGTTCGAATAAATGCCCATAATAAATAATGCTTCTATACGCGAATTACTTTTATACAACTGTCATTAGTTATGTCATAAATCAGTTATAATTACCAGAATGGTTTTTTTATTGTTATTATGTTAAATTTGAATACAAATTATTGTATTACCGAGCCGAAGATGCCTAGTGCAAAACTATTACGGTATTGGTCTAAAAAGAGTATACTGATCAATTCTTCACGAATGTCAGTTGCGCATAAATTCCTGGCTTATAAAGTATTTTTAAGACCGTTGCTGATATTTCGATGGTTTAAAAAAAGCAGTTATCGTCTAAAGAAGATAGAGGTTGAGACTTTAAAAACGATACTTTGTTATAGTAAATCCACGAAATTGTACGCACGTTTTAGTGATGTTGATTTATTGAATCATATTAAGATACAGAAAATCAGATGGCGGAGAGCTACTGGTCTTCGTACAGGTCATATTCGCAAACTTTTGGCCGATTGCTATCCAAACGATTCTATATCAAAGTACTTTGTTAGAGCTATAGAAAGTTGTGAATGTGAAAACAGTCACGGTAAAAACCCAAATAACATGACTATTCTGGATCCGGAAATCAAGCATAGCAACGCGCAAGAAAGCATGAAATAAATTGCAATTCAAAACAATGCATTTAAGTAGGTGTACCAACTACATCAAGAACGAAAACAATTTTTCCCATTGGAGTAGAATTTAAAGGGATCCTTTTAGTTATTTATTAAAGCGATATGACTTTATGACGTGAAAACAAATAGATACATGGGGATAATTTGTAATCATGTTATATTTAATAATATTTCTTATAATAATGTTGTTGAATAGTAGGTCAATCAGTCAAATTAAATGTTGTTCGTACTCTACGTTTCTTCCGCAAATGCTTCACAGCGCGTTCTTCGTACCTTAACAAATGCCTCCATCGAAGACGTTCACATCGTACATGGTGTATAACATCCATCACTATATATTTGTCATATACAATGTTAACATTAATCTCCGAAGGATTTACGCCTGTGCAAGAATATGTGGACTTCAAAATTTGTGATAGAATCCAATATTCGAAATGCAAGAGTTTTCTTGAACAAGACGCATTCAGTTTCCATACTTCACACCCGTATGTTAAAATAGGTCTTACAAAAAACTTATAAATTTCAAACTTTAATCTGCATCGCAATTTTGGATTACCAAGAAGTGGCCAATGTCGTCGACACCACGTATGTGCACACCGTATTCTGTTAGATATTTCTGGCACCATTTGCTTAGTATTCAGTTGTGGTATTCCTATTATTTGCAAACTGTTCATAATAAAAATAATATAAAAATATTTCAACGTTGTTGCATAAATGAATACTTCAATAATTTTCACAGATAGATACCTAATGTCGTGCAATATTACAGATAACAGATAAATTGAAATACCTGTCCAATGGTCAATTTCGTTGATAGATAATAAATGAGAGAACATATTGTTTTGTTTAGCCATACGACGGGACTTTTCTCATAGCTTCGCTTAGCATATTCTCTTATATCTAGTAAAAGAACTAATACATTTTTATAATAAAAATCTTCCAGGTTATGAGCGTACGCTTCATTCTAATGATTACGACTATGTCATACCTAGGTTTATAAGTATGAGGCTCCACTATAGTTTTTGGAGTAACCATTTTTGAAATAACTCATAGACATCGAGCAAGTGTAATAAATTATCGATATCATTAAGTTGTGACACAGCAAGCAATTTAATTAGTAAATAAGTAAATTAAATAGCATGCCGTGTTTGAAACAGAAAATAAGTCAAAAATCGTCCGAAGAACGGTGTAAAGTTGTCGGTTAAAGACCATTGTTCAATCACCTGTTGACATTTAACTTCATAACAAGATACTCAAAACATTCGACCGGTAACAATGTTACAAACATACAGTAGAATCTACGTAACGCTTGATTTGCACGTAAGAACAACCTGGAATAAAATTTGAAGAAATTGCTTGAGAAAATGTTTGTCATTATTTTATTACAATTATATTTTCAAACTGTGTTTGGCGTAAGTTCGCAATGTTCTATGGTTGATGTTAAGAGTCTTCTGGAAGGCTGTGATCGCTTATTAGGATTGAATGTGACTAGCATCGGTGGAACCATGGTGAACGACCACAACTGTGACGTACTACTGCCAAAACAAGTTTTCACCGAAGAGCCCCTGTTTCAATACGCATTAGCTGATTCGGTACGATTTCATATACCTATATGATTAACATTTTCGTTATTTTTAGCTCTACAATAAAGCAATGTCATCGATTCGTCACTGAAGTAGACAAGTACATTTTGATAAAGTTTATATTCTATCTCCGTCGTCAAATGTAAAAGAGAGAGAGCTTTAAGCCGTAATCCATCGCGCTCGCTAAGTGCAATTTATAGTCAACATTCTTTTTAGATTTTTTTAATCGATTTCAAAAAAGGTTTTCGATTTGGTTGTATTTCTTTTTATTTGAGAACTACAATTCAGGTAGGTTTTTCTCGCGATATTTTTCTTCGACGTTTAGGGAGGTGGTAATTAATCTCTAATAAGTTCATAACCTCAGAAAGGCAGAGGTACCTATGTGTTTGAGATAAGATCCACGCCCAAACTACTAGACTATAACTGCTAGAAAGTTTCATAGATTGCTCATAAATTATTTAGCTTGTCAAATAGGTTTTAGTTTACTAACCTACGTTTAGATGCCGTGTTACGGCGTCTAAACGTAGTTAGTCAATCTAGTCTCAAACATTAAAATCTAAATAGAGACGCATACCAACATAACAATAGAACATTATTTGTGATATTGATGATACATTTTAAAATCTGCAGTTTAATGTATTTTTCAGAAAAAGTTCTATACAATAATTATGGTAGATCCGGATGCTCCCCCTCAAATAGACGGAGAATTTTATTTACATATGCTAAAATCAAATATACCGGTAAGTATTTTATTAAAGATTCTGTGTTTAAGAAAAATAAATAGTCTATAGGTCCACAATCTATAGAAGTAACAAACGAACATGCAGTCCATCTGATATTAAATGACCAGTGTTACCCCACTGGGCATCTGCAATCAACCCTAAAAAAAAATAGAGTCCTGAGATTAGCCACACATGCATTGCACGGTTAAGGACTAAGTTGGAACGTCTCGGAGAAGTATGCCTCCCTTATCACACCCTTCAAACCAGACTACTTACAGCACCGCGTAACACTGTTGTTATTCGGCAGAAATGGGTGTGGCGGGGTTGCCTTTGGAGTAGAACTATTATATACCTATAATGTTCTACCCTCTTCCATACTTTACCATACTTATTTGCATTATTTTATACATTGTAGGGGTTGGCTTTAAAAGCAAAAGAGACAAGTAAGACCGTTGGAATTGATTATAGAGGTGAGTAAATGATAATATATTGCACTCCATTTAAATTCCTATCATAACCACTATTTAGGAAATTAGACCAATGAAATAAAACACAGTTAAAAATTAGTAAAGTGCGAAATATCCAAAATAATTTGGTTCTTAAAAGGAATAATCTGCGATATAATAAACAAACTCTTTCCAACGAGACTCAAGAACGAGACTCAAGAACACATTTCTGTAAAGTGCGGAGCAAATAATTGTACTTTTTTTGTCCTTTAACGAAAATAAGAAGTCTAAAATATCTTTAAAATTTAATATAAGAATATCGTGGACCCTTAAATTTGGCGGTGTAACTCGGTACCACTACATGTGGCAGCTGAACTGTCTTGTCTATTTATCTTGTAGCACTTTCTACTTATCATTATAGCACTTTCTGTGCGGCACTGTGTTCATTCTAAAAATGTAGTCGTATGTACAAGGGGCATTTCAACTTAATTTATCAGGTATTATAAGGTATACGACTTTTTTAAGGATTGTAGTGTCATATCACGGATATCAGGGAAAATAATTTCTTACTCTACAAATGAACGGTCCGTTATTCTTGCTCCTCGTTCCATATAACATGTACATCATTTTAGTTTCTCATATATCTACAATAGAATCATTAATTACGCTGTTAAATCACACCTATTTCCCACATTTAAGGCTATAAACCACCAACTCCACCTCGTGGCACAGGCCCGCACCGTTACATAAGCCTGCTGTATGAACAAGCCGATGGAAATAACTTCCTGCCAACTGTACCAACGTCGAGAGGGCGCTTCGTTCTCGCTAACTGGCTCCGAGGCAAAAACCTTTGTGGACCAGTTGCCTCTACTCAATTCAGAGTGCAATTCTAGATGGCGCTACTAGTAATGTATTAAAGTTACAAAAATGGAATGATTCTTCGATTAATATTAATTTGTTTTATTTATTTAATTTTAGAATATTTATGTAGTTATAAATAGAATACGTTTTAGACGAATTAAAATGTCACCAAAATACCTTAATGCCTCTGTCATTCTAAAAATAATTAGATACTTAAAACGCTTCTATGAGTAATGTAGGTAACCAGCCAAATTTTTGTTTTAGTTTCTATCTAAAATGACATTAGCTGACATAAAGCTTACATCTGTTAAATATAGCAGGGTAACATTTTTTCAAAGTGGATTTTATAAAGTCTACACCTTTTACCTACCTACTTATGTAATCAGTTCTTACGGACTTAAGTAGGTAGAATCTACATAAAATGTTCCCGCAGATATGCATTTAGTTGCTCAAGTTTCCTTTGTATCTGCCCTACATGGAAGATAAAGTAACTGCATTGCTTATTTAAGCTTAAAATGAAAGTTTATCTGAAGTAAATTAAAGTTATGAGTTAAATGTTATAAAACCCTGACAGGCTGACACTTGTTTTTACGAGGATTCCATTTTAGGCGGAGAAACTCTGTGCATGACGAAAGATATGACGCAATGAACAGAAAGCACTTATATTCAAAGTAATCAATTGAAGGTACGTTCGTACACAATTAAACAAGTAAAATATTGCTCGCGAGGCTGGCGCCAATGGTTAATTTGAACGAGGCAGTCAAACCAACTTGAAAAATAATGCCTGCACGAGCGGCCGCGTAGGCTGCGCACGCGACACTTCTCTCACCTTTCAGCCCACGCGACGCAACCGCGCCTAATTTATATAAACACATTATTTTCCCATCTCACACTAACTACTGGTTTTAATCAAGTAATTTACAGACCGTAATGATGGACAGGAACTATTTCAATTTATTGTATGTCGATACATGTTTATGTATGACATTTTTACAGCATTACCTAATACGCGAAGGGACACAAAAATAAAGTTCGTGTCACGAGTCAAGACATCTTTCGGAATGTGGCATTTCGCTTGGGTGGTCTTTGACGTTTTATGGTTGTAATGAAATATTCGTTATTTGCGAAGGTTTCCAAATTCTGTCAAATGTAACTCTTTATCTTCGCGAGTTCACATAAACTATAATTCATTTTTATCCTAAAAATTATAACGAGGTCAGTTATATTATCATAGGTAATAGGTTACTTTTAAAATAATAAAAAATGATTTATTTCTATTTATATACTTATTGACACTAAAATATAGCAAATGCTACGTATCAAGATACCATTATACTATTTTTTCGTTGGGTACGTAGTGGATAACCTCATGAATCTCCTTCCGCCCAAGTGAACAGAACGAGGACTATCAGATTCTTACCGAATAAAACTCCGCTGCATTTCTCTGTACGCTCGATATCAGCTCACGAAAAAGGCCCTCCGGCGATAGTGCCACGTTCGAGAAGGAATAGCCCATCTCAGTGGTGTCCTTCATGGGACGAGAGCACAGAGTGCAGTCGGCACGCTCATTACATGACTTTACGAGTCCTAATGACAGATATTGGTTCCACCTAATTTACCTCCATAGACTCATAGAAACCAAAACTTTCAAGAAAAGCCGCTCTCAGGCGTCCTGTGCGGCTGCAACAAAGTAGCTGAGAAGATGCATCCTCCCTGGCTCTTTCTGTTGCAGCCTTTGCGAAACCTCTGATGACTAAGTTAAAACGACTCGGATAAATACGTCTCCCGTACCACATCCTTCATAACAGAGCGCAGCAACGTTTCACACTGCTACTATTAGGCAAAAACAGGTGTGACGGTATAGCCTTCGGAATTGAACCACAAAAGTTCTACTATCTTTCGTAGACATGTATCGTATTGACCGGACATTTCAACAATACACGTACATCAAGAACGTACACATAGTATTTCTACCATGTAAACAGAGGTGACTAAGTTCTATAAGCGATAATATGCCCTATTCATAATTAATGTTCCCAGAATACAAAATATCATTCAATGTTGTTGACGGGATGATTAATTTATTCCGGCTAACCGCAGCCACTTCAATTACGTTATCCAACAATAGTAAATAATATTTTCTCAAACGAACAAAGATTTATTAGTTTCTATAGGTAATTGTTTTATGTCATCCTATTAATACGAAATACGACTTATTTTTAGAAACTATATAACAACATTTGTAATAAAGATTGTAGCTGAAGTATTTTTTTAATATAGAACTAGCAAACGAGCAAGTAATCCATCAGATGGAAAATAGTCACTGCCGCCCATTAACATCTTTTATCAAGTACAGATAGGATTTTAATATTATCTGAGAACTAAGTTAGAACGCTTCGTACATTTAAGCGTTTCTCTTACGTCATCTGCCACTAAAATACAGCACCGTTTAACACGTGTTATATAAACAAATATGAAGATGTTGAATCTACTTTTCAGTAAAAGTTTTGAGACGAAAATATTGATGTTGTTAAAAAAGCATACCAAATTCCGCCAATTTGTGGTACGTCTATATAGTATATCCAAATATTGTTATTCTTGTAAGAGGTAATTAAAACTTGTAATATGTATCTGTTGACTGCTATTATAGATTGGTCGTTTGACTCAAATGGAAAAACCCTACTAATACTAATCACACATATACAATTTCAACTTGCGAAAATAGATTGTGTATATCCAATTCGTCGCAATTATTATCAAAGAGGTTCATAAATAGTTATTCTAAAACGCCACTCATGCATTATGGTATATCGTATTGTTTTCTCAAAGCAATCGCCGTTTACATTTTGGCTTATGCCGATCGTAAAATATACCTATTGGCGAAAACGTAATCGGTAAACGTTTTGAGATAACGTAATAACCTCTTCCATACATGTTTTTTTTTTGTTCTCGAGAAAAATTCAAAAGGTACTTGACACCCTATGAGCGACGCCAGGTTATGTGGGGTCTTGTGTGTTTCTCAGCGCTGTGTGGAGGACTCCGTGATCTCCAACGGAACGTTACAGGAGTCCTCCAAGCGTAATGCCTTCTGGCTTTCTCATTGGTAAGCCTTTATTAACGCTCACCGTATCTTCTGCTGTTTACGATGACACGCGACCACACATGCCACCGTCCTTCACGGGGTCGCCTGGCTGGACTTTTCGAGCTTCCACTCTTGCTGCCAGAACACCGTTAGCCTCCTTTTAGCCGCC